>JAKFQP010000282.1:383261-410362 GCA_023375905.1 Nycticorax nycticorax
CCCATCCCTGGGAACATTCCAGGCCAGGTTGGATGGGGCTGTGAGCAACCTGATCTAGTTAGAAGTGTCCCTGCTTACTGCAGGGGGGTTGGACTAGATGACCTCTGGGGGTCCCTTCCAACCCAAAACATTCCATGATTCTATGATTATGGAGCAAATCCCCCAGGAGGACTGAGGCACTTTCCTAAACCCCCAGATTATCATGTGTTACGTAGATCCAGTCAAACATCTACAGTATTTTCTACAGAACAACCATTCTTTGCAATCACTCCTTACACATTACTAGCATGTGGTATGCCCCCCATTTATCTCCATTACTGCATACCATGGCCATCAGGGAAAGACAGGCAAATGGCAGCGCAGAGCTAATGAAACATGATTTATGGGAAGGTCAATAATTTTGCATAAAACAAAGTTTCTTTGAGTGTACCCATGTAATAACGTTAGTCTATGTATCTGTGTTGAAGCAGTTAATCACCAGCAGCACTTCAGTCAATGGTAGGCAATGCTGCTGTACTCAAATACGGAGACACGTACGAGTGATGTCACACACAAGCATTGACAAGCAGTAGCTAGATCTTAGGAAGCCTGGGGGTCATCGTGGAAAAGACAGACACATTGCAGTGTTTACACAAACAGTACTTTGTGGGCTGCTAGACCCCACACTCGCAGGTACAAATATGCAGGTCTTTTCCCCCTTATGACAGCCAGTTTTGTTGACTGACCCCACAGGAGAAGCTATACTGGCGAGGTTGAAGCTGCACCTCGTGGTGAGTCTCACACCAAGTGAGGGTGGCAATCTCAACATACCACCACAGCCAATGGTACATAGGAAAGCAGAGCAGAAGAAATTCAGGTCCCCACTTACAAGCCTTTATCTAGTCTCCCCCTATATAGTGGGGAGAGCCAGACCTCCCCAGGAGCTTATGCAGAGATCCAGGGCAAGTCTTTGCTAGGCTCCCAAACACTTTTTTGAAATCATCCTCTGGAAGCACCTCTTCCCAGGTAAACTCCACAGACAATGCAGACCCATAACTTAGGGTAAACAACGATACGTAGCAGGAATGCCTTTCTACCCAGAGAATCCCTAAGTGCATAAAGAAGTTATCCAGATTTCACATGACTCTACTTATATGCATCTTGCAATACCATTACTTCTTTGCAGTTACTTTTTCATTTTGCACATTATATGCCGTATTGGGTATTAACAGTTCATATTTGTGTTTATAGTTTCCATTTAGTCCTTTAATGCTATAGTCATAGTGCTGGTTCCAAAATGTTTTTTTTCCCCCCCACCCAGTTTTTAATTGGAAAATACTGGTTACAGAATAAATTAGTCATTTGAGTCAAGTAGGTGTTTTTGTTTTGCTTTTTAAAATAAAATGAAACATCAACACATACACACTGTAAAATATTTGAACTAGGTATTGAAACTTGTAGAAAAAATACTAATAATATTAATTTATAGTCAAGCCTGGGAATTCAATAAAGTAAGCAGGGAAGACAGGAATCAAATCTAGCTAAATCCCAAATCACTGTAATCTTTACTACGTGCATTGCTAACCAGTGGCTGGCTCCTTCTTGTGTTGTCTTTTCCATTTGAGATGCTGGGTACCAAACCAGAATATTTGTCAAGCTCTGGGTGCTGTTTTCCTTTTTATTGTGCCACTCTGTTCTGTATTTTTAATTTTTAAAAACTACACACATTTTTTCTTGCACTACAACAGTAATTCTTCTGAAGGCTACCGATCCCTCAGCGAATACCAAACACGAAACAGGCTGCAGTGCAACATTTGTCAGTGAAATCCCCATAGCCTTTTATTTATCTGAGAAAGCCTTTTGGTAAATATTTCAAAGAACAATACATGAAGACATCTTGAATGTGGACTCCTTATGCTGTAAACAAGACATTTTTTATTTCAAAGCAAATATTTGTTTTATGAATTAAATAAAGTACCTTCAAAAGTTGTTTTCTTTCCTAGGCTGTTTTCAAAAAAAATATAATTAGTTATTAATCTCTAGCATTTCACTTAAAAGTTGTTGCCAAAACAGCAGTATCCATTAAATACGTAGCTAGCAGCTTCCATGTTCCCACTTAGAAGTACAGTAGCTGCCCATTAATATATAACCATCTCAGAACTCCCGCAGTATTACAAACAAGGAAGATACAAAACCATTTGTTTGGAGTTGCAGGTTCCCAAGAATGCGACTGAAATGTTTCATATTGTACACTACTACTATGTAACGGACATGATAAAAGGGACACGAGTGTTTACTACGTTCTTAATGAAGGAAAAAACCAACTCGCCAGTTGTTAAACCCAGACCAGCATTTATTAGCTTGTTATTGTGTGGTTCTATAGGAAAGACAGCAGTGCTACTGCTGTACAGTACTAATGTAGCATATTTTATCTAAGGCTATGTTATATTACCTCTATGGGTTCTGTCCATGATAAATGTTTGTCAGCTTAAAGGTGAGAGACCATAAAACCTCATTCTGTTACTCCGTTTTTTAAGCTTCAGGTGTATTTATCTAAGAGCTACAATGGCAAGTCACTAGAAAAAGAGAATTCCAGACAGGAGAAACACCATTTATTCTGGTTCTTTAATGACCATGAGGACGGATACAATGATCTGGATTAAATAAGCATCACTGCCTTCATTGAGATGTTGCACGTAACTGTACAGCCTGTCTGGACTTCTTATTTTCTTAGCTCTTTTAGATGTGGCTAGGTTAAACATGACAGAGAAACAAAACACCCTGCAAAAGGCCATTGCAACATCTTCCCTTAACCAGGAACTACTGCAAGTGCTTACAGAAAATTCTGCCCTTACAACACAGCATGTGCAGTCTACATCACACTCAGTCAAAATCACTGAGCAACTTCTAAAAATTGGTAAATGCAGCCTTCTAGTTTCATTAGTTACACACAATACATTTGGGCAACGTTGATGAAAGCTTTCTAGACTAATGGAACGGCATGTCTCTAAGTGCTATAGTTTATGACCTTTTAAACAATTGTAACAATTTAGATAATCTGTCAATCCATTTGCCTTCCTGAGAGAAACACTATTAAAATTACTAAAATTAAATTTCTGTTACATAAGGTATATTTGAGAAAAACAAACAGAAATTATTTCTGACTCACTTTTAATGAGTGCTTTCCAGAATCCAATGTCTGACACAAGTTAGCTCATCTCTGAGGGTCAAATAAAAAAAAAAGTACTGTAGAATCAGCAAAGTTTGAGCAACCTGAACCCACACTCTTTATAAACTTGGAATTGAAAGTATTTCTGGCAATAATTTTAAGAATTAGCAAGAGAGATGTATCACTATAATAAATTGCCAAGTTGCTCAACTGAAACCTATGAGGTAAAATGGAGCACGAAGAGTCTTTTGTCCCTTCATCCTTGTTTGACTGAAGCCTATTCTTCTTTTACTCCAAAGGCCTCTTGCTCAAAAGAGGTTTTTTGTTTATCTGGTTTTGTCTTTAATTGATCTTTATTGAATGAGGTCAGTCTACGCTTCCCATCATCAGTCTATAGCACTATGTCTCCTGCAGGAATCCAACTGTCCTGCTGAGCACTCCTCTGTAAACTAAACCTTGAGGAAGTCCACAACGACGTTTCTGATCAAGTTCACAACCACTCTACCCAACAGATGCTCTTTCAGCTCATACCCTCAGAATGGTATTTTTTGTCATTCTCTGCATTCCAGGTTACTGGGCAGATCTTTAGCTCCTCCTGGATTTGCAACCTTTGAAGCCTTGCCATGCAGTTAGGGGCTCTAAGCGCTGGCATGACTACAGGTGTTCTCTAATCTCCACTTCGCTCTACAAATATTTATTTCCCCGTTCTTGCTGTGCCACCAAGGCTATGCACAGCCTAACAGTGTTTCCTTTAAGAGAAAACATAAAGCTCAGTGTCTAGTTTGTTAATCCAAATTAAGTACTAAACAAACACACACTGAAGAGCCAATACTTCACCCGTGGCTAAAATAACTCTCCCTGAGGGGAGAGGACTGAAAGACAGGGCTGCAGTATGTTCACTGCTTCTGCCCTAGCCTATCTGCCTGAAGTCAAAGGCTGAGGACTTCCATCACAATGAAATTAGCATTTTACAAAGCTCTCAGTGAAGAAAATATTAATAAAAGTAATAAACACATCAGTGCACTGGACTTAGATACAATGAAACCATCTTTGACCTAACTGCTTCTTAATAGTTGATAGACCAGCAGTTGCTGTAGTTGCAGGATGTTTATTTAAAATACATACCACAGGTTAGATTAATTATATGAAATCAGTGGGGTCAGAAAAGAATTTGCTGAAGTATATTATAAAGTTAGCAATTAAGATAATTTTCTGTTAGCTTCTATTACAGAATCAAAACCAAAAAAAGAGGTTTGATTCCATAAATCCGTTTTACAAAGTCCCTGCCTTCCCCCTCACTCCATCTCTTAATCTGCAGTTCAGTGCACTCCAACTGTGCTGAGATAATTTATTACAGGCATGTGCTATAAATCAGATAAAGAATAACTAAAGTCATGGGAGCAGATGCCATATTCTGCACAGACTGGTGGATGGATAAATCTAAACTAAATATATTAAGGTAGCTATCTGAGAATCAGTCAACACAAACTGTTGTATCTCCTGTTGTATAACACTGTGAATCTCCCACACAACATAGAAAGAAACTATAGGTATCAGACAAGCCAGGAACATCTCCAGGCCCCAAACTGTGAACCACACTGGTGAGATGTGTAAAGAAAACAATAAATGCATGGGTAGTAGGGTCTTACATTGCTCTGAGCTGAGCATATAACTGAGACAAAAAGCAATCTGAAAATTATAAAGCCAAATTATCAATTCTAGAACATATTAACTGCATAATGGCTTTTCCATACAAGGAACAACCCTGAAAATTTTATAAATCAGTATTTACTTGATTTATATAGATCACATCAAGGTGATATATTAGTACAGCTCAAGATAAACTGAATGGTTATGACTGCACATGCTTGTACGATCCACTTAAAACCAATTAACAGACATTCAGTCCAGAAAGGTTTGCAGTATTTGCCTCTAACCTACCTACAATGGGTAAAAAAATGCTCTCCAAATCCCCATTGGGGGAGCAGGAAGGATCACAGGCATTGTCAGGTCCCAAGGCCCTGACATAAAAAGAGTTTTTCAGATGAAATTTCCAGATGCTCCTAGGAAACAGACCATTCCCCAGACTACAGAGCAAGGGAAAACCCCAAGCGGTCCTTGCCAAAGATGATGTGAGAGAAACATAGCAGCGAATGCAAAAAAAGTTACTTTGTGGAGACAGACCTATGGGGAATTTTGTACCAGCACGGCTACTACACATTAGAATATTTTTTCAGATGCAGCTAAGATCAGAAAAGCCTCAAAGTTACTGCTGACTACTGTCTTCAGCTGTGGAAAGTTACTAATTGCACTCTATTTCCCATGAAATAGCAAACTACATCCTGCCAGTTAAGGAGAAGCTATCAAACCACAGCTTCAAATTCACATCAAAAAGATTTTAAAATGACATTGGGTTTTTTAACGTTGCTTTTTACATTTGATCAAGCACAGGAAAATCGCCCTCATTTCTAAACATTTTGTGGGATGTCTTCCCTACCTTTGGCAAATGAGTTCTTTTTTTTCCTTCTTCCTCTGGTGTCACATCTGCCTCCCACTTCTGCTTTGCCTGCATCATCCACTCTCACTGTAATTGAAGAAATAATTTCATTACTGTCACTAATTAATTGCCATACATATTTGCATTCAGATTTAATTCTGTAGCCATACTACAAGTCTGAGTCTCCAATTTTAGACGGAGAACATTTGAAATCTTGGCTCATTTAGTCTAGCCCATAATCTGTCAAATCTTTTGATTCCCAACCTGTAGGGTACAGCAGCGAAGGAACACAGCTCTACTGATGTTTATTTCACAATTCTTCAGACTGTTCTCCCTCTGAATTAATGCTCTTCATGTGACATAAATCTCTCCAACCACCTTAGATTTCAGTGTGCACAACCAAGATGAGAAATCCACATTCAAGCACTTTCATTCAACATGGATGTACTCGTCACTCAAATCTATGTTTATTTCACAGGAATTAGATACCAAACCATTTCCACTCACTTAATAAACATCAGCAGTCACTGGTGTTGGAAAGCACTGATAAAATGTGTTAGTGACATCCGTCCTGCATCTGGAAAGCTGTGGGTTGTGTTTCTTTCCTAAACAGCACACATTCTTTAAGCTGGATGTGCTCTGCAAGCGCTTCGCCACTGTGGTGAGTTGGCCTTGGCCGGCTGGACAGCTGTCAACAGGAGAGAGGGGCAAAATTAGCTGTGGGTCCATAAAGACATGGAGAACACTTACCGATCGCTTACTGCTCACTATCACGGGCAAAACTGACTTGACTCGGTGAAAATTAATTAATTTCCAATTGACATAGAGTTGGATGGTGAGAAACATTTTCCTCCCCCTTTCCCCCCACCTTTCCCAGGCTAAACTTCTCTCCTCTGTTCCTGACTCCTCTCCCCACCCGGGTGGCGCAGGGGATGGGGAATGGGGGTTACGGTCAGTCCCTAACAGCCCTGCTCTTCCACACTTTCCTCTCCATGCCTTTAATTGCCCCGCCATGGTGTCCCCACAGGCCGCAGGGAAGTCCCTTCTCTGGCACCTGGAGCACCTCCTCATCATCATCCCCCCTCAGTGCTCACGGAGCTGTTCCTCACACTTTTTCTCCTCATTTCTCTCCTTTCCCACATTTTCCCCTTTCTTAACTCGGTTTCGCTGAGGCACCACCACCGGGGCTGAGCTGTGCCCGGCCGCGGGGCAGCTGGAACCGGCCGGAACCGGCCATGCCCGCCTCAGGGCAGCCCCGGCCTCTCCTCACAGAGACCCCTCAGCCTCAGCCTGCCAGCCCCTGGGCACCGGCACCCAGCAAAACAACAACACTATTTTAAAAGGTATTTTTACATGTTCTGTATACATTACACAGCTCTAGGAAGCATTTAAAAGATGAGATATGGAGGAAATTTAAATAGCAGGGGTTTGATCTAACGAAGCACTTGGCAACTCCTCTAAGTCCTGTACAGGAGTGAGATCCTGCCCGTGACCAAAATGACAAATGAAAACACACCGCTATATTTCTCAGGTAATGTACTAATAGTACCAAAGGACAATCCACAATTCATTTGGGAAAGGCTGTAGGTAAGCTGCCGTCCTGTTGAATGCCTCTGTCACTGTAAATGCCATCACCAGGAGCACTTAGAGAAAGGCCAGGCTGTGTTTGAAAAAAAATGTACAAACCACACCCCACAGATACATTTTAAGAGCTTTTTACTTTTAACTAGAACTCTTTTGCCAACAAAACAAAACCAGCTTGCTGGTTTTTGTACAGCTTTATGTATTTCCTCAGTATTTATTTCACAGGTGCCTCTAAGCATTAAGAACTGATGTCTATATTTGCCTTAAAAACCATGATTTGAGACTTGTCAACCACTAGTGATTTTAATGTTTCCCGTTGGATTGGCATTATAATTTGTGCCAGGTAATTGCTATGTAGTCGCAGGGCAAACCATAAAGCCACCGAGTGACTACCCAAAGGTAGCGCTGGCAGGGGAGTCCCTTCCGAAGACCCGCACACAGCACCTTCAGGCTCTGTGAGATGGTGCCAGTGAAGCCACTCTGCCTTGATAACGCATGGAAATCCCAAGGGCAAAAGAAGAGCCCGATGTAATATGGAAAATGGGTGCTCTAGGCTTAGCTGGTGACAGCCACTTCTATTCCAGGTTAACTTTAATTCTCTTCTGCCCATTTGCAGTTGGGGCAGCTTCTCTCCATACAAGAAAGAGCACCAGGCAAACAGCCTTGACAGGGCTAGGGAAAAATACTGTCATAAATTTTGAAGGTATTTTCCCCTCCTGCTCACCCAAATATTTACATACTTTAAAACCACATAGATTTTAACCTGTAATTAACTGTCACTGATGATGACAGTTATTGATTTCTTTCTTACATCAGATCAAATTTAATCCCCAGATTTACCACTGCTGATAACAGCAAATGCGTGCAGGTCTGAATTCAATCAATGAAAGCACTTGCTTAACTCTAAACACATTAGACCTGAAGTGAGGCACGCGTGTACAGTCCTTCAGGAGATCAGCGGTTGTCCTGAAGCAGTTTTTTTAAGTAGCACCACTGGGTACTCATTCCATTCCAGTGTGACCATATACAAGACCCTCTGATTTATAAGCAGCTGAACACAAGAACAAGTTTAGCATTTGCCTATTATCCAGCAAAACCTAAAAGCCTTCCACCTCCAGGAGCAGAGCCACAAGAAGATATTTTGGTGGTAATGCAGGCACATACTACACGTACACTGGTTAGGATGTGACCCTGGAATGGCAAAAGGTTTGACATGAACTAAACGTTATCCTTCAGGCAAGATCCCCAAAATACCACCAGAGCTTTGTTTACTCCAGTGCCATGTTTCATTAGGCTACAAACAAAAACAACTGTGTTTCTTCAAAAGCAGAGAAAACTTAGAATAACACTGAACAGAAATAAAAGAAGTTTGCTAGGGAATCTCCCCTCTATCCACTGTACCCTTACAGCATGGGGTCGGTCTTCCATGCCTGCTCCCATTTCAGCAACCTCTGGAGCCTTTCTGTAGTCTAACAGACCACCCTAAGCCCCTCTGGGCCCATCAAAACAAATTTTCTATCTTCTCTGATGTCTGGCTGCATGTCTGCCTCCTGATTGTCTCCAAAGTCATCCTTTCTCTAACAGTGCCATCGGCTTCTCTCAGGCTGAGACAGCAGGTTGCCTTCTACATGCACAATCCTGCCCAGAGCCTGGCGAACCTCCCTCGAGGGAGGGTGCTCAAGTGCTGCTGGGGAAGGAGTGCTCCCATCCCATCCCATCCTCTCCACCTGCAGTAGTCAGGACTGCCATCAAGCAGCTGAGATCTTTTTCTGTTAGTAAAACCTTTTAAAGGAACACAACCTTCATTACTGCACACAGCAGATAACATCCACTGCACTCTTCTTACCACTGAAGATCTGCAGCTCTTCAGAGAAATTACATGACAACAGGGGAGCCATCAGCTGGTGCTATGGGGCTGAGCAGTGCTGGGTGATGCTTGTTGTTCAGCTGAGCTTGCAGACAGCTTTAGCTTAACCTTATTTCAAACACTATTTGTAAGCTAGAATAGCTCCAAACATGTCAAAGATGCACAGGAAAAAATGCACAGTCAGGATGTCAAGTGGCACGTGTGCGTGTCAAGTACGTAGAAGTGACTTGGCAGCTCATTAGCAACATCCCATGCAAGATGCTGAAGTGCACCTCCCACAGGAGAATCCTCACTGAAGAGCATCAGAGTCTCACTGGTGATCAGTCAGGTGCTGCTCATCTCTTTTGCACAGTGGTACGCTTGGCATTGAGCTGTTCTGCTGCTGCTTATATTTCTGCTTATAGTAAAGGCACTGAGAGAAACAGGTGTTGGGGGGAAGAAACAATGCTGCTTTCTTGAATGACAACAGCTTTCTGGGCCAAGGCACGTCCACTGTGCCAGGGCTGGTGCTCTCTGCTCGCCATATGGAGGAGGACAGAGCAGGAAGGCAGCGAAGGACCACTGACACAGCGAGCAGAAATCCTAACTGCTATCACCGCAAGTGCTCTGGCTGCTCTGGGAAAAGGGTGGACAAGTTGGTTTGGTCTAGAAAAGGTGAAGCTGCGGTGTAGAAGCCTTGGCCCATGTCTTGGTCTGAGGGAGGTCAGCAGCATGGCAAAGAGGAAGGAGACAAGGGAGGTGGTGTCTCTATTTGACCTTGAACTTGCTACAGACAGGAGTGGATCTTTTATGGAGGTGCCTCTTTCTACAATTCCAGTCTTTTATTTACAGGTATCACATATAGCCAAGTTAACGAAATACCACGTTCTAAATTGCAAATTTTATCTTCATTTAAATGGATTTTTATCTATCTTAAATTCAATGAAAACAGTAGGCAATGCTATTTAAGAATGGAATTTAAGGAAAAAAAGTTTCTGCTTGCTTAACTGACTTTTTTTTCCCCTAGACTGTGTTACCAAGGATATAGTGTATGCAATAATTAAATAATTAATTGTTCTAAGACAATTTTCTGCTTAAATGACCATGCATTATATGTAACAGTGTTCTGTGTTTTGCTTAGAGGTGAAAAAAATAAATTTAGAGGAAAAAAAAAAATCTTAAAAAGAACAAGATGACATAATTAGTACCATCTGTATGGATCTCGTAGCCTCATAAAGGGTTCTAATGAAAAGAAATAGTAATGAAATGTTATTCTAGGATTTTATTTTTTAAAGACCAATTCAACTGGGCAACATCCCCAGCTTTCATAGACCAGTACTGCTTCACAGACATCAGTTAAAACATATTTGCTCTATTCCTAAAATGAAAGAAATTATAATTCCAAGAACCTAAAAGAGTTGTTATTTGAAGTAAATGGCAACTTTTCTATTAACTTCACAGAATGCCTGCAAAAGTTAAATCAAATTTAAAGGGATTTCAGGGTTCATTAAGAAAATTTCACAAACAATATTAGTGATATAGACAGCTTATATTCCGTTTAATATCGTGTTAACTTACTTTAAATAAAAGTGGGGTTTGTGGTCCATTCTGGAAAGGTCTCATATTTTCTGAACTGATTTTTCCAGACAAAATTTACAAATACAAAAAGCCACTGGAAAAATAATCAATTTATTTTTAATCACCTTTAAGTGTAATTCACTTCTTCCAAAGGCTTCAGACAGAAGTGTCATGGAAAATTTTATTTCATAGCCTATAATGTGGTACACGTCAAATCAGTTGTAGCCTAGATCGCCTTTGCTTTTCTTTTATCCACTTCACTCTAAACAATCATTCCAGAATTATTCCATTCCTAGCTTATGTAAACAGAAAGAGAAATCAAGAAGCAGAGTTCTTTATTCCTAACAAAACCCAACCAACCAAAAAAAAAAAGCAACGTGCCGCGATCTCCCAAAATATCACCATAAGTAAAGTTCCAAGTAACAACTTCTTTAAATGTGCTTTTCGCTCTTCATTCTANCTAAACAATCATTCCAGAATTATTCCATTCCTAGCTTATGTAAACATAAAGAGAAATCAAGAAGCAGAGTTCTTTATTCCTAACAAAACCCAACCAACCAACAAAAAAAAAGCAACGTGCCGCGATCTCCCAAAATATCACCATAAGTAAAGTTCCAAGTAACAACTTCTTTAAATGTGCTTTTCGCTCTTCATTCTATATACTTTGCATATTCAGTTTACAACCATTTCTTAACCTTGCTGGCTGCTATGGTACTACTTTCCACTCTGTACCACCATGGTTATACTATAATTACAAATTATCCTGCCACATCATTAACACCAAACGTTCCAGTTCAGCAAGATTACCTTGTCTTTAGTCTTACCTTTCAATCAGCAAATAAGGTCAGCCTGACCTTCTGGGGTAACCAAACCCCTTCCAAATAGCTACCAACCCATAATGCAATTCACTTGTATCAAGCAATATTATGGCTAAATTTTCCTGTCTGCAACTCTGAAACTCCTCCACAGGATCACAAGTTGATTACCGTACTCAGTGCAACATACGTAATGCGCAGCAGCTTTATAGTTCATTTTGTTTTCAGTACCATTACTGCTATATTAAATGAAAGCCCCATGTAGTTTGCTAAAGTTGACGGCACAATTCTGTTTGTGACATTAAAATCTGCTGCTGGATTATAGGTCTATTTTCTCTTTCTGGATGTGGGGGTGAAGGGTGGGATAATTTTGCTGCTTCAAGCACCATGAAGCACTTCACATCATCAAGCAACAGGTCTTGGCTCAGAATAAAAATGGGTATTTTTCAACATGCTCAGCATCATTGTTTTACTGCCAAATGTAAGGATTACATGCTTCTCTACATTTTTTATTGTGGAACGCTACTATTTTTTCAGCCTCCACAAGCAAATGGAGGTGGTGCCATTGAAAAGGCAGATCTGCCATTAGTGAGTGCCGCAAGACAGACAAACTGTCTTTAGTCCCTACAGAAGGACCAAACAGAAGGTGTTTAGGGCACTCAAAGGACATGGGGGATTCACCAGTACAAAACCCAGCTCCCCAAAAATTAGCAATATGGAACTGAGCAGGACTCCTGCCTGGCTCATTAGGCTACCTTATTGCAAGATGACATCACGCGTAATTGCTTCTAACAGACTGAGCTACCTCACCTAGCATTATTACTCTTTTTGCTCTCCCTTGTCTGGTTAGAAGGCCGTTCTGGGATCCCAGTGCTCCTAGGTACAGAAACCACCACAGAGCTCACTCTGACATCCAGCTTTAAGGTAGCCAGTACCAGTCTGAAGCCTTTTGTGCTTTCGCCAGCTATAACTTTTGGTTTAAAAGGCTCTTTTCTCAGCCTGCAATCATATCACTTCTTAAGCTAATGAGGTCTAACCGCACATTAGCACATCTTTGGTCATGTTTGACAGGGCTCCTAGGATCCATTTACATTTTTTAGTTTTGTGTCTCATTAGTGACTCACAGTCATCATGCAAAAGGACTCGTTCATTTGAATTCTGCTCCTCCTCCTCCATCACTTCTAAATTCCACCTGAAATTATTTTTATTTCCTAAATTAACAACCTTGAATTGCGTACTACTGAACTACTTCCTATTTCTATTATTCCAGTCATTCCATTTCACTAATTGTCTTCTCGAGGAAAGGTTAGCAGCACAATCTTACTCCCCCTCACAGTCATTCATGAAACTATGACACAAGGTTGGTTAACCAGAAGATAAATCTGTGTTTAATTCTGTCTCAGTTTCTGTTTATCTCAGAGTTTTTAAGTCTCTGTGATCTCAGTCACAATCAAATATAATTGCAAATTCCTGATGGGTCAGAAATGTTTTTTTATTCACACATAGAAATGGCAGAACAACATGAGACATTTTAAACCTCAAGGGAGCTTGTGGAAGAATGGTATCAGCAATCAAAAATATCTGTTCAAAGTGAAAGTGCCACCTCTGCCTTAATTATAACATTATTACTTTGATGCTACACTTGGTTGGGTAGTGTCACAAAGCTATGTTTCAAGTCTTGGGAGCAGCAATGCTGGACTCAGATTGTTATACAGGGTGATTTTACACCTGAAGTGTACAGAGGTTTTATGACTTTTGCTTAGCATTCTGAACTTGAACAAAAATTAAAAGGTCATCTTTCCAACTTCCCTGGGAGAAGACTGATCACATTGGGACCTGAGGCATCCCGGAACAAAATAGGAGCAACTTAATGTTGACAAGTTCATTTATCTTTTAATAAATTCTATCAATGAAAATGTTAACAATAACGGTGATTGCTCATTGAAAGGAAGTCTTCATATTTTGTTTTTTAGCCAGGATGAATTTGGTTCATACCCAGTGACAGTAAAGAATTTAAATGCCAACTGAGATGTCCAATTTTAGCTGTGAAAAATACAGAGTTAGATCACTTAGGAATTTGAAAACAGCATTTCTTCCTTGGCCTTGTGTTTGGAAAGAAAACAACATACCCTTGCCAAGTTCATTGCAAAACCCAAGTTACACCAGTTTTATGATTGACATCACTGATAGATTCAACTGGAATGCCAAACAATTTTGTGATTTGAAGTTACTTGGTTAACTCGCGCTCGCTCCTCTACTGGATTTGCTCTGTAGTATGGAGTATCATTTTTCCAGGCTCACGTTTCTTAAAACTTAAGATAAAAGCATTTTCCAAACAATTAGCTGGGTGTGGTCCCAACAAGATTTGTGACAGTAACCTCTAGTTTTTTATCACCTATTAAGAAAAAAAAAAAGCCCACAAACAATAAATTAAAATAATATGAATTCACACTATAAGTTTCCAGGTTACAGTAATTGCTTTTTGTCTGTAAAAATATCTGTAAATCAAAAAAATTCTTTAGTACTCCTTAAAAATCTTTAAAATGCCCCTGTAAATAATGTGGCATTTTTCATTTTAATTGTACTTCTTTCTCATTTCTGATGCATATCTGAGTTTGTTCGCAAAATGAATGCCTGTCACGAACAACACAAATGCTAAGCAGGCTTGGAACTACTCAAAAAGAGCCCGTATTGCTGAAGAAAAAGAAATATCCATTCCATTGGCAAGTTAGACTTTCTGAAGAAACCGGAATATTGAGCTGTATGACTAGCAGAAAGGAAGATGGACGACTCTTCTTGAGCTAGATGCTTGAAACGTACTGCTCAAAAGAGGATATAATCAATTTGGGAAGGAGTTGAGTCTAACACTGGGAATGCTTTATCATAAACAGTAGATTGCATTTAAACTTCACTTGAGTGTTTTAAAGGTATCATTACAGCTAAACCTTCAAAATGAATAACAGTTTATTTGTGCAGTTGCTCACTGAAATGGGTTGAGATACCCAGTTTAAGAAATATCCTACCCTGCCCTTTACATTCTACTTCTTGTATTTACTATTAGCTCTGTTTATTACTCATCTTATTTGTTCCTCTTTAGGTCCAGAGACCTTGCATTGGCATCTGAAGGGTAAGTCAGCAAACGTGACCTCAGTCCATCCCCTTCAGGTAAGAGCTACAAGCGGAGCCTCGCCAGCAAGCGCCTGGTTTAGCTTCTAACCTCACTCTGTTCATATGTAACCGTCTAGAAGGAAGCGTGTACTCCAACAAGCGTCTTTAAAGGTCATGGACCCTGGGAGAAGGGGCTCTATACTATAATGGGATAATTAATTTTATCTCTCCAGGTGATGACTCCTGAAGGCTTAGAACCACTTCCACTCTTCGTAAATTAAATTAATTAAGATCTGGCACCAACCCTTTTCAGCGAGGAAACCTGTATCCAGGATACCAGACAGGAAATGAGACATTTCAACAAGAAAGTTACAAGTAACTCATTACACACCAGCTATGAGTAACTTTTTTTTTTGTTTTTCAACTAAGGTGTAACACCGGCCAGAAGGTGATACAAAACGCTCACAGATGCTATTGCTACTCTTACAATGTTACCTGGAACAACTTTCACTCTTCTGCAAGCATCCAATCTGAACATTTCTGTGCAAGTAGAATCCAGTATTCTATCCAGCATTCATACACAAATATGTCTAATATTCTTGGGTTTTTTTATAGAAGAAAAGTTATCTAATAATTTAATTGACAAAATAATCCATCTAAACTCTGGTGCCATTTTAATGACTCTATGAATAATTGAGCTATCATACAGACCCTGGATTTAATTCATATACAGCCTACATCTGATTTGCTAACAACACTAGTTATTGGAAATAAATTTGGACAGTTGCTCTTAGAAAAACACAGATGACCACTTCCTTTTTGAACGTGGTATGTATGCATCTACCTGCTTCAAAAACCTGTAGCTTGGTTCTTTGTTTCAGGAACAGGTATCTAGATCAGAAGCACCAACTTTCTAACAGAGCAACAAATATTGTTACTAAAAATTACTAAATGTTTTTTTACATTTTTCTATTACTTTTAAATATCTTTATGCTCAGTATAAGGCATAACTAAATCAGTTTAAATACATTTCTGTTTAATACTAAAGAAACTAGCATTGGTGTTGTGAAACCATATAAGTGACAGGAATATAAGTCATGCAGGAGAAAAATTAAGAGAGAAGTTAAGCCAGACAAGCTTTCAAGGACTGTTTTTGTTCACTAAATGTACTAAAATACTTCATTAAATAATACAGTGGTGAATTACAAATTTCTGTAATAGTTATGCATGGCAGAATTTCTAGGGCTGCTAGAAGTTGAAGTGCTATTTTTTATTTAAAATATAATCAATTTGCACTGAAATGCCATGCAAAAATAATGCTTTGATTTAGCTATAGACATGATTCACTAGAATTCAAGTGAAGGAGACAAAGTTAAACAAAAATCCAATTTTGAGATATGCTTCTTATGAAATGCATGAACAGATAACAAAGATGCCTACACCTCCGGGCCCAGACCTCTGCCCTGTCAGCCACGAGACTGCCGCAAGGGATGTGCTCCCTTTGTCTTCAGCCACGGCTCCTCTAAGGAAGATCTCCAGTTCTCTGTTGCCTTTAGTTTCCCTTCAGCTACATTCTACTCTAAAATAGTGTTGTGAAATTGATTGTGTTGTCAGAAGCAAGAGAAATTACCTAGATGAGGAACAAAAAAGTAATAATAAAGAACTATTGGAATGAAGAATCATAATACCATATAATACTGTCATATACTTTCATATGTTGTCAGCACTGCCAAACTTGGGCTTTTGAGACTGTTTGCTGTACTAAACAGCCCTGTCTTAATTTCTGCTTTTAATAATTCCATTAGTTTTACACATTATTTAGCCTAGCCATAAGTCAAGCTGTATGTCACGCTGGTCATACGTTTTCATGGTGATTTTCATATAACTTGCCAAAAACATGGTTAAGTATGGATTAAGACTATGTTTAAAGGTTTGGGTGTGCTATTTACATTTTAATATCATGTGATTCTAACATACTATGCACCATTTTAGTAATAATTAATAGCTGATCGGGAGATCAGGGTCTAGAGCTTACGGCTGATGGGGAGCAGCTGAGGGACCTGGGGGGGTTCAGCCTGGAGCAGAGGAGGCTGAGGGGAGCCCTCATCGCTCCCTACAACTGCCTGGGAGGAGGGGAGAGCCAGGGGTGGGTCAGGCTCTGCTCCCAGGGAACTGGCGATGGGATGAGGGGCAACGGCCTCAAGTTGTGCCAGGGCAGGTTTGGGTTGGACACTGGGAACAATTCCTTCCCCAAAGGGCTGTCAGGCACTGGAAGGGGCTGCCCAGGGAAGGGGTTGAGTCCCCACCCCTGGAGGTATTTAAAAGTTGGCAGACGAGGTGCTTAGGGACATGGTTTGGTGGTGGGATGGCAGGGTTAGGGGAACGGTTGGGCTTGGGGAGCTTCGATGATTTAAGCCATCCTCTACAATAAACTTACAGATACAATGAAAGTAAATGTCTGGATGACTACAAATTGTCAATCTAAGTTTACTATACATATTCTTTACAGTCTGGGTGAAAAAAAAAAAGACAGCATAAGAGCATATTAGTAAAACATTCCATACATTTATGTTTTAGCACGGAAAAAAACCCCTGATTTCTTGGCGTTTGGGGACTTGCCAATTTATCCATCCCAATACATTTGCAAAACGCATGTTTTTCTTACTCTAGCCTTTCAATTAAATGCAGAGCTCCCCCTGGCTTCAGAAGTAAGATAATTTGCATATTATGCTGATTTTTTCACATTCACAAATTCCCTTTGGAGACTAAATGCTGACCCTAGAAATACCGACACTGGAACTCTCTTAATACATTCAACTAAGAATACCTCTACTTCAAATTATTTCTTACTGCTTTGTAGTTTACTTGCAAGAAAGAAATCACTGTGCTGCTCTTTATTGCTCAGGATAATGGCACAGAAACCACCTCAGCTATGGGTAACAGCACACAGAATTGGCCCGCTCTTGTTCTTTTGTTCCAGTTTGGCACACACACACTAGCAGCACCAGCCAGTCTTGCAAGTTTGGTGCCATTCCTTGGGTTTCACACCTGGGAATAGCCGAGGATAAGCTCTTTTACAAATTCTTACCTTCCTGCAGTGGCCTGGTTATCCAAGACTACATCCAAGGTACAGAACTGAAAATGCTTAAAATGGTACTTAAAAGTGTACTTCAGCTTATTGATATATCCAGAACTGAAGCAGCTTTTTAGGGAACAATGCTGTGAAACAATGAGTAAATGCACTTGGCATGATTCCTTTTTCAAGCATTTCATTGGTTTGTAATAACCAAAGCCATGGAGCAGGAGAAATAACAAGAGTACAGGGAGGGGCGACATTGCCTGAACAATTAACAGGTGGGGTTTTTTTTCTTTTCTTTTTTTCCCCACTTCGCTGTAGACTTTTACAAGGCTCTTGGAAATGTTTCATGAGTCGCTTCCTTTAAGCATATTCTCCTAAATTCTATTTAAATGTGCAGCCACCAAATAAAAGTTGTTCAGGCTGGCATGCAGAAGGACACATCAGGGACTGCTTTCACAGTATTTCCCTGCATGAACAGGCAGGCAGGAGGAGGATGGAGAATAGCAGGGATTGCAGGAACAACACTCCGTGATGTGCTCCCAGCCAGCCTGAATTGCAGGCGGGCACAAAAGCTACCTACCTCTGCAGGACAGTACGATCTCTAGGCTATGGCACAGAGTCGCCACAGGCTTAGGCAGGATCACCTATCTTTCAGTAGTTTTAAGGTTGCAGCATTTTGAAGGCCAAAGCGCTTAAAGCCTTTTTTTGAAAAAAATTTTTTGTTAAAATTGTCAAGTGTTAGAGATGGCTGAGCACAACGGCCAATGACAAAAAGAGAAGCTCACAGCCTCTGGGATGAAAAAATGGGTTACAGCACACCTAGTTTTAAGTTTTCCTGATAAGCTTTTTCCTACATGCTTGCAAGTCTGGCTAAACTAACCCAGTCTTTTAGAGAACTCTTGGGAGATGAATGGAATGCCAGGAGACTGAAAACAGCACACATGGAACCAAAACATCTTCAAAAAATGGAAAGCTGCATGCACATGGGAGTTCATTATCAATGGTTCCCTATAAAAATGGAGAGATGACTCCAGCAGAGTTCTGCAGGATCCATCCTGCAGGCAGCACTATTTAATACTTAGCACCTTGGATGTCAGTATCTTGGATGACAGCCGTTAGCAAGCAGGCTGCAAGAAAGCGGAATTACATAGCGCTGCGGATAGGCAGCAGCTCCCGGCTTCCCCATCACAGGCTGAGGATGGGCTGCAGGTTCTGGGGGACTACCACGGGTCACAAAACCAGCAAGACGCAGTAGTGCCACACTGAAAAAAACCCATGCAGACCTGTATGTATAACAAGAGCATGGACTGCTAAACACATGTAATTCTTTTCTGTTCCACTCAGCGAGGAGATGTCAGCTGGAGCACTGCATCCAGTCTGGGCCACCATCCTTTGAGAAAGATGGAGATTAACCAAAGCATAGGAAGTACAACAGACAAAACAGGCAGAAAGAAATGGGACTGCTGAGCTTACAGACTGGGAAGGGGAACACTTTTCACATATACAAAAGACCACTATAAAGAAGACAGAAATAACCTGTTCTCCACACCTATAGTTGATGCAACAAGAGATCACGGATTGAAATTACAGTAAATAAGGTTCAAGCCACACTTTTTAGCATGTGGCCCATGGGGAGACCTTTAATGACAGGCTAGAAAAAGAGCTGCCAAGACTCCTTTAAGAAGCTGTCTTCCCTCTCCTCTCCCATCCTACAGCTCTGAGCTAAGAGGCAAGGTTAAGCTATGATAAATAACTACCTCAATGCTGTTAATGTGAATTTGATGGGCACGTAAGTGAAAAATAAACATTAGCTGGTTGCAATATATTAGCTGGTTGCAATATAGTACTCGAACATAAAATGCGTATTTTTTAAAATGTATTTTTGAAAAAATAATGAAAAATATCATGATAAAGAGTTAAAGCGTAAAAAACTTGGAGGCTACACAAAGATGTTTTCTGGAGAGTGATGAGAATTTTCCCAATATGAAAAAACCACGTAATAGCCAAGCATTTGGATCCAGATGAACTATGTCTTATTTATGCTTTCTGTTTTGATAGACTGTCACTTTAATTTTTAGAACATTTTCTAATGCTAGGTCATCTTTCTGTTTCTCCATAGCGTAACAGTGGCTTACAAGGATCTTTAACCTCACTCCTAGAAATTATAAACTTTATGGAGATTTATTCTGAAGAACAATGCTTTATTTGGCATGAAATTTAATCCTCCTCTCCTGTTGAACAGACGGCAATGTTCTGCACAGCATTCACCATCAATACTGCAAATGCAGGATCCTTCCCACTTTCATAATCGAGTATGTTAGTAAGATGCAGAATCTCTCTCCATTTCCATGTCCAATTCACTTTTTTTTTTTTTGGTAGAAAATGCCCTCCGGACACCAATCCCATCACATCCCTGACTTGCTATGAATGCTAGGGAGACAGAGCTATCCACCACCGGCACATCACACCATTTTAAGGTAGTGCTGAAACTGTTATTGCCCACACTACGTGCTTAAGTCTGGCCTCTAAAGGGTCAAGGTGAGAACAATTCGCTGAAGGGAATTCTCTGGAAGTTTCAGAGGCAAAAAGACTTTCTTCACACCTTCTTAAAAACAGCAGAGATACTCCAAGAGCTAATTATGGAATACACGTAATCCATTTTTTCAAGATGACAGTCTGAAGGTGGGTAACTGCAGAGCCCATTCACACCAGTACTCTCCCAGACAGAAAGTCTGGCCCTTTACGTATTTAATGTGAGTATTTCAAGTGAGCCACATAGCGAGTGTGGGCTGACTGGAGTGGAGATGGAGGTGATAACATTCATCATTACAGAAGTGTTACAGTGTGGTTGTGGGGAAAGAAAAGAGGGAAGATGAAACAAGACATCCCTGAAGATCCTGCTGGGGCTGTATAACTGTGTGACATCACTGTATTAGAGAAACGCCTAAAATGAGTTATGGAACTAATTAAGGAAATATAAAACCCATGGATAAAAAGTTCCTTGTTAAGTATAATTGATAGTACAAATCTAATTTGAAAGGTTAACAAGCTCTTGAAAATTGTTGAATCAAGTACAGACTGATGTTTTTAATGTAATTATATACAACTAGCAGATGGTATAGTCCTTTTTTATTATATTGCCAGCTATTAGAATTTAATTTTTAAAGCAAATACTGAAGCATACTAAAGATATGCATGGTTATTTTAAAAGATTTGTCAGTTTTCTAATATCTGTACATACTGATCAAATGCATAATATTTACGATCTATAAAAATCTGAAAGGCAAGATTTAAATAAGAAACTCAGAGTATTTCACTGTCCCCGCCTAAAAACTTTATTTTGATTCTTCTTAATTAAAAGCTTGATTGTCTTAAGGAATGAGAGCATGTTAAATATGTGACTATCTTTTCAGACCAGCTGAGGATTAGAAGTAGTTTAAGACAACAAACCAACAGGAAAAAATTACACTCAGTTTAAAAATTCTAGTTCCAAAAAGCCACTGAAAACGTAAATTTAGTAAGCCAGATGATACCTTAGATCAACCAATTCAGAAAGATGAGGAGAGGCAAACTAAAACCCACCAAATGAACAACACGCACACATCCCCCATTGTCAGCCATCGCAGCAGTCTTTTCTTAGACCTTGGCAAATGTAATCCCGCTCTCCTGATGTCTGTCTAGAAGGGCGTTGTAAAGACCCACTCTCTGCTTGCTACTGGGACCATGTCAAACCTCAGGGCAATCCTTTCCCTTCCCTGACCCCTCTCTGAGTTATGTCCAGCACAAGCCTGCTACCTTCACTGCCAAACGCCTGCTGGCTGCCCCCCCCCTTGGGCAGGCCCCCCTGCCAGCCCCCCATCTCTCACCTCTTACTCTGTATTAGAAGGTTACACCAGGTAGCCCACAGTTCCTCCACTGCTCACTGGTCATGACTTCAAGCAAAGGCTTTGACTTCCCCACATGCCCTGTGGTACAGAAGAAGAGCTCCCAAATCAACTCCTGCAAAGCCAAGTTCTCCTCCTCCTCCACGATTGTCTTTTGCCTTTTATCCAGCACTCACCAAACAAAAACCTCACAGGGCAATCGTTCGGCAGTTTGAGCGTTGCCTGTTATGCTGACCAGTTTATTACCTCATTCTTAGATCCCCCGCTCTGCCAGTCAGTAGCCGATTGTTACCTTGCACATGTGCTGAAACTCTCTAGGGTAAGGAGCAACATTTAATTCAGTGTTTTTAAAAGAGAACCTTAATCTAAGACTCAGACTTCTGGCTCCTACTATGCTACTTCTACTACTGAACAACACAGTCTACAGTCTTCTGATATATCAAACCAAAATTTTGGAGAGTTCAGGATTCACAGATGGAGTATTACAATAACAGGATATTTTTCTCACTACAGACAATGAGATTTACGAAGAAGGGGAGTGCTCTAATTCATTCTTAAAGGTATCAGACAAAATTAATTTAGTCCAACCTGAATTTGGAATTTTCAGCAAGCGATATTCAGTCAAAGTCCTTACAAAGTTAAGAAGTAGGACATGAACTACATCCTCTGTGTTAGTGTTCATCTCACCTAAATGTAGCCATTTCAAAGATAAACATCTACTGCTTCAGATTCCTGTAAAATCACAGGGGCTAACTACCAGACATCTGCCATGCCCCTTCGGAGGTGCCTGTTTGCCTTCACCAGCCATAGAAGCAATCCAAACACCTAGTGAGGAGCATATATTTAAAACAGTTAAGTCAGACTGAGAAAGGTGGATCATATACAAACTTAAGAGCAGCCTTACTAAATTCGAGCCAATGTCCACCTAGTCTGTAACTCTGTTCCCAAACTCATCAGTAGCAGTTGCCTTGGGAAGGGAACCAGGGAGAGCAGGATGCAATGCTTCCCCAAATACCCTCCCAGCTGTGCTTCTGTTTCAAACTCTGCAGCCTAATGCTCATCCATAACAATAACCAAAAACTCTGCTGGCAGAGCATGTGAAGAATCCAGAGAAGCCTGTAGACGAGGCCATAAAAATAGATAGCCTGAGCTTGATGGCTTTTGAAATAATCATGCTATATCACTGCTTCGGTTGGTATAGGAAATGAAGTATGGGAAATGCTCCTTCTGTGAGCTAAGAGTAAATAACTGACCTGGACAAGTTCAGACATCCTGCGGTTTCAACTTAATATTAATTCACTGGAGTCTTGACTGGAGTAAAATAAATAAAACATTATACTTTCTCACTTGCAACTTGCCTCAAAATAGTCACAAAACAACCATCAGGTCACTTGAAGGAAACTGAAAGTCACCTAAAACTTCACGGCTGTTAACCAACTGATCACAATCTAAAAGCTGTTAACAACGATGGATTAAATTGTACTATTTCCCATTCTTGTAGTCATTGTCAAGGGACTGGATTTATGCAGGCCTTTCTGTCCTTGTTACGATCTTTGTCGCGAGAATGAGGCATTACAATTTTATAGACTCCTATGTTCTCTGAAAGATAACAGTAAACAGCATTCCTTTGACCTTTTCAATGTTCTATAATTTTACTGCACAGTCGCTCTTATTCTTCCTTTTATATTCTCAGCACTGATGAAAAAAGTGATGAAACGGCCAACAAAATAAAATACAGAATTGTTAGGAGGTTAAAGCAGTGAGCCTGACTACTGTCTCTCATACAGCAGACAGGGCATAAAGATTTTTTTGTTCCATTTTTGCTCACTGTTATCATAGCTTTCCTGCAAAGTAGCGTAACGCTACACAACTTGCTCCCACAGAACATATCAAACATCACCACCTTCCAACCTAAGCAGTAGGCACATTTGAGTTGATTCCGTGTCCTTCAACAAATGCTTAGCAAGGCATGTGTGCTTCTGTCTCTTTCTGTGCAGCTATGTGTAGGTATGGATCAAGATAAATCCAAAATAAACAACTCCTTTGCAAACACTCCTCCTCCTGTGGAGATGATGTTGAGCGCCAACACGTGACAGATGTTTGTCATGCTGCTTAAAACATTACCGGAAGGGACACGCGTCTGCAGTAACGGGGGTAGTGGAGGAAACTATGCTATGACTACTATGCTACTACGAGCATTCATGGTGTTTTAGTAGGACTTAAGATGGAATAACACAGTAAGTCCTCGGTGGGGAAAAACAAGACGCAGCACAGTTATCCTTACATGCAAAATTCTTGAACAAACTCTCTGAATGATCTACCGTGTGGTTCCTCTGTTATCCCAAACTGGAAGCAACATGATCACAGGGGAAGAATCAGTGTGAAACAGGTAGAGTGCAGATGGAATACAGAGTAAGGAAGAACAGCGAGTACTGTACTGACTGTAGGATAATTTCCTGGACCGTGAATGCCTCACCTGCAGTTTCATGTCTGTCTTATGCAGTACACCTGCATACACAGTATTTTATAATGAGAAAAGTACATTGGCTACTGTAATCAGAGGAAAGGAAATGCCATCATTAAAGCTTTTCTGGTATTCAAATTAGTTCTTGAAATCAATCTTCATTTTAGTGTTTTCCCATAAATGTGAACATTGTGGGTCAGACTTTCAAGTGTTTTATGTCAGCTACAGCTCCACAGACTTGAATATAAGTGTAGACTTGGAGCATTTGAAGACGTGAACCTGAAGGACTGGAGATGTGAACTGGAAGGTCACTTTGCAACACTGCAGAGTCCCGCTCTGGCTGGTTCCTCATTTCTTTGGAAGCTGTCCTGACCTGTGATCACCCTCGTCTCCCTCCTCACTCTCTTCTGGGGACACAGCATTGCTACTGGAACCTGAGGGATCAGGACCATGTCCTCTCCTTACTCACCTTACATACAGTGGCAGAGAGACATTTCTGTTCTGTTTCATCTTCTTATCTTGAAAATTCTGGATGTACCAACATTTAAGGTTCCCAGCATTTGATGCAGAGCCTGAGGTGACACATAAAAAGGAACCCAACAAGGAGTTCTGCATAGTGGCTTGTATCTTCCAATCTAATTTCTGTTGCTAGTTGGGAAGCTGCAAAGTGCTCAATAGTGATAAACACCTCCACAGCAAAAAGTTTTGGGGCCCTGGCTAAGTAAACAGTAGAAACTTCTCCTTCAAGGACTCAATCCAACAAGTATTTAAGCACATGCATAACATTTGAGGGTAGCATATTAAATATTTTGCTGAATCGTCATCTAAAGTGGCATAACCCACTAACAAGCAAACTGAGTCTGAGGGTACAGAAACAATTCTCCTGTATATCCCTACTTGAATACTTTCTTGAAATATGATCTTCCCACCTATAAAAAAATCAACACTTACAAATAGCTGAAAAATAGCTACAAGTTGTTACCAGGGGGGTTTATTTCTTTTTTAATTGAGTATTCTCTGCCTTCCTATTCCTTTGATGCTCTCACAAACTCTGGATTTTATAGGGCAATACAAATAAATGTAGATATAACTCCTTCAAATAAATACATAGACTAATATTAAGTAGCTTTTTAAATATTGTCCTGTCGATTTGTCTTTTTATAAAAGTTCAAGAGAGGTGGCTATGTATTACTGTGTGAAATGCAGCCTGACCATGCTCACGGAAGAAGGGATCAGAGGAGTTTGGATGCAGCTGGAGGCAAAAGATGTATTCAAAATACACCAGATACAAAAGAACAAGGAAGACAGCAGGGAATTCAAGAATTAGAAACACCTTTTGACAAAAAGTGGAGGGCAAATATGATCTCATGGACAGAAAAAGGATTCCGATGACTTTTAGTGGAATTATTTTAGTTCCTAGAGAGGGACAAACTTGGCCTCGAGCTATCATAGATCAACAGATAGCTCACAGTTGTTTCTGCAAGCAACCTTCCAAGATGTCCAGGCAGGAAAGACGACTCTGGCTGGCAGACTCTGCTTGACAGCCAGTCTCTCACTCCTCCAAAATCAAAGCTGGCAGAGTGGAAAAGAGCATTAGTCTATAAATTATGTGGGTGATTTTCTTCTTATTCTTTTTGAAGGAAGAAGAAACTCAGGTAATGCAAGAATATACAGAATATGAACACCAAAGGACAAGGGAAAAGAGGGAGAAAGCATTAATAGAGATCAAAGTAAAACAGGGATGGACAATGAGGTCACTCCAGGGTCTAGACTCAATTTGATTAATGTACTGGGCAAGGCTAGAGAAAACTATAATTTCTGTAAACCAGCACAGTGCACTTCAGGAACAGAACAGAGGAACTAGAATTAACGTATAGGATGGGAAAACAGATAACACAAAGATAACGGCTATCATGATGGGGATGCAAGAACAGAAAGGAGGAAAGGGTAGAAACAAAGGTGGCGGTGGGGTCTAGCATTTTAAGTATATTACTGGGTAAACTTTGAAGAAATAAATAGAAAAACACATAGAACAACACTGGCTTGTAAGAGACAATCTCCTAGAAGACCGCTATAAATCTCATGGGATACAGGCAGAGGTCACTAATGTTACTCAGGAGACACATCCCAAAATGTACAGTCTAAAGCAACAAGAGATCAGTGCCCTGCTGCTACACTGCTCCTGAGTGCCTGTTGTTTTATCAAGTGGATAATACAGCATATTGCAGACGTATTTCTCAGGGGAAGGAGTAGCTATTGCTCTTACAAGGGCGTACTGCAAACCAGTAATGGACTCTGCCATGGCTATGGAAGGCAGCAGCTCCCCTGGTTTATGCTTGAGAAATAGGTCCATAGTAAGAGTGGAGTCTGGTTATTGCCTGGCTTAGTGGTAGGGCTTCATTATTTCCTTAGATAATTCACAGCCTTTGACACCGCAAAATATGTATTACACAATATGTACACACAAATAAATACTACACACAATATATACACACAGTGAAATATATATTAAACCCATAATAATCAATACTATCTTAGTTAGATTTTTAGATATTACTATTATTACCCACCACGGAAAATATCTGATGAGCTCATGAGTTGGTTCCATTTATGGCCAGTTAAAGGATAAATAAAAACAGACTGGAAAGAAAGGTTTTCAACTAAAAAAATAAAAATAAAGAAAACCTCAACAACAAATAAAAGAAAAATTAAGAGCACTAGTACCTGAAATGAACTGAAGAGCCTCAGGACTTACACTAACTCAGAAATTCAAAATAATCTAAAACTTTTTTCTAAAGAAAAGGGAAGAAATTCTTTGGAAGGCCTCCAGCCCTAACTGGATGATAATCATCCCTGAAGAGATATTAGATACACATGAGAAGGAAAATAAGCAGCATGAGAAAGCTACATCTTAGAGATAAAAGTGCAAAAATAATTCGAGAATGGCCCTAAATCAAATGTTTTCTACATAGTAACAAGTGTCTTCAGTCCTACAACAGAGAACATAAAATGAAGAAAATACATTAAGAGTCGATGAGAATGGATCCAAGATTATTTTTTAGAATTTTTTTTTTTTTTTTTTTTTTTTTTTTTTTTTT
>JAKFQP010000282.1:410848-501750 GCA_023375905.1 Nycticorax nycticorax
TCCTTGGAGGTATTTAAAAGAAGGATAGATGAGGTGCTTAGGGATATGGTTTAGTGGTGGGATGGCAGGGTTAGGTTAAAGGTTGGACTCGATGATCTTAAAGGTCTTTTCCAACCAAAGTGATTCTATGATTCTATGATTCTATGATCTCAGCCAGGACCAGACCCAGAGCAGGCAGGGGGGTGATTAGAGGCTCTCCCCCAAGAAGAGCTGAAAAAAACCTAAAAGAATATCTTGTTTAGCCCAGCAAAATGCCAGCTGCAAAGAAATACGGCTGTGTTAAATACACACAGTGGGAAGGTGAAAGAGTTCAAGCATCGTTCTGGCAAAGGACAGACGGGTTTAAACTGGCGAGCTATGAAAGTGAATTTAGCAGAAAAGAATTATGAGTAATAATGTAACAATTGCCTTAGCTCAGAGTTCTCCGTTTTATGAAGTATTGATTTAAATATGCAATAGTTCTAAACCCACTGAGCAGAAGAGTTCAATGTTTAACTCTAATCCTAGTCACCGCTTCCAAATCGAAGTGCAGACTAGGAACTGGATAGCAGCCTTGCCAGCCGGTTCTACATACATGCTTGATCAAGACAAGGCAGCAGCCAAAGCTAGGTGTACCCTGCCTCCAAAAAAGACAAGACCAGCAATGCCAGCCTGCACATACCCCACGGCACAGAACAGGCAACAAGAGCTCCTCTGATCCCACCCCAGAAGGCAAGTTAGTAGGGACTGCAGGGCAGTACTCCTGCCTTTCTGCAGTGCAGACTTTGCTTCTGTGGGGATCACGATCCCCTGCTCTATTCTTAGGAACAGCACAGATGAAACAGCTGTAAACTGCTTTGGGTTTAAGTTTGTTATTAGGACATCCTTCTGGTGGTTTGGATAGGTACAGACCAAAACAAACTGATCAAATATTCTGCTGATCAGATATTCTGCTAAACCTCCATTAGCTATCGTTAGATAGCTATCGTCCAGAAAGAGCAGTGGGCTAAATTGTCTCTTCAGATCCTTTCTAACTCTGTGATCCAACCACTGAGCACACAAAGCACACACTGAGACGCTCTGGAGCGCTTGCCACAGTTCTCTTTCTTGTTTGTGACAATCCACGCTATGGCAGAAGCAAAGGAACAGGCACCGCGCGCCTCAGGAGACAGCGAGAAAATGATCTGTTACACTGAGTAGAGTGAATTATTAAATTATTAAATCCTTGACACCTGTTTAGGATTTGGTCAAACACAAACTCTTTCATTAAATTCCTATGCACACACTCTGGCGCACACGCCTTCCAAGAAACCTCAAGGACAGCCCTCATTTCGAGATGCTCAAAAATCTGAAAGCAATAGAGAATGAGATATCGGCTAAGGGAAGGAGAACAGAAGCCAGATGTAACTTAATTCAATTCCCTGTAGGCAGCATGACAGAAATGGGTCTTTAAGATGGACATCAATGTGCACAGTCCTTGGAGGAAAGTTCGAGGAGGTTATACCATGCTTGAGAGCCAGCAGAGAGGTTCAACAAATGAAGTGACATTACCTTTCCCTTGTGGGTTTTCTGAAGAACAAACTTCACCTGACCCAGAACAATACTTTAAAAAAAATTAGAAATTTAAGCAAACAGAGGACAGCAGAAGGTTTTTTTCTTTTTTTCTTGACCTGGAAATGTATACTGGAAAAGAAACCACCTAGTACCTGTTCTGTATAGACTATGAAGTTCAACATAGCAGGCAATTTGTGTGGGTGCATGCGAGTGTTTACAGGATCATTTAAATGTTCAAAGCAAGTTACTAGGACTATACCTCCAAGAAGAAATACACTGTATTAGTAAGAACTAAATATTTGTTGATAGTTCAAATAACTTTTTGGATTGTCGTGAACTAGTTCTAATCCCTGTCACCCAGTTGTAAAACATACTTGTAACCTTCACAAATATTAATCTAAAAAATACTAAAGACTTGTTCAATTTCCCAGCTACCTATAGTTTTGGTAGATTGACATCATGAAGAAAAATAAATTTCACAGAAGATTCTTTTTTCTTTTACCAGAAGAAATATCCTAAACTATTTTGCAGTGTTTCAAGTGCCTCCTTGAAAAACTACAGAATCATTCTATTTCCATGAAAACACCAGATGTAGACCTGATCCAAGCTGAAGGTAAATAATTCAGTTTGTGGCATGTATCTGAAGTACACATACCGTTACAGCAAGACATACAATGAAATTAAGTTTAACTCATGAGCATCACAAATTAAAATTACTGTTCATTCCTTTTGCATTAGTATAGTAATACCACAGAAACAGGTCAATGTATTTTAGCTTGAATGGAGCCCCCTTAGATATTCTCTGACCCTAAAATGAAACAAACATTTCTATGATGCATATTTTAGTTAATTGTATTCTCTTATTTTCCTGCCCATCCTATTGGTGCTTTAAAGGAGCCACTGTGTTTGTTTATTCTTATTTTAGCTTTTTGTTTAATTACCTCACCTGAAATTCTGTTTTGTAAATCATCTTCTTCTTTCAAGTGCTGATTAAGAGCAAACACTCAAATGAGTACAAACACAAACAACAGAAATTTCCCATGCCCAGAAGCTGCACTTCCTTTTACTATGAGCCATTTTGTTTTAATGGATGTGGATTTTGTCCTGGGTTAGCATGTTTTGTCGGAGTCTGCTTTACAACGAAGAGCACATGGAGATGGGGTGATCCTCTGTAGGAACGTTATCTCCAAAGACTAGACTATGCCTTCCAGGAACGGTGACTAACTGCTAAGGGCCTTGGTGCTTTGGACAGGGACAACCAGCCCTTGTGCTGCACAATGCTGGAGCCCCAAATCTGGAAACAGTACTTCCTCTTTCCCAGAATAATTGTTTATGGAAACCGTAATTGGTGGTGACACCAGTACGGCTGACCGAGAGTATTTGCCATAATCCTAAAATGCATGTGCATTGTTGGAGGGCACTAGCAATTTCTTCCACTGCTTTTGACATTCTCTTACCGAATTACTAATTTATACTAAGCAGAGCTAACAGAGTTGCACATGTTGGACAGTGTTTGTTTCAAGCCAATAAGGCTTGAAGTTCTGGTTAAAATTCTCCAACTTTCTAACCCTCAAGAACCTATAATTTGCTCTTTCCATCCCATCCCTCAAGAGGGGTTACATTTTTTGAACCTTACAAATCAAGGTAAACAAAGGTCAGAGAATTGGCTCTTTGTAAGCAGAATCACACTTGGGGAATTTACAACCAACCATTTCCAAGTATTAAGAAGAGAGGGTATTAGACATGAAAGGCAAAAAGCCAAGAGAATTAGCCTTTAGAGTTAGTCTGTACTATTTATGTATCTTGTATGTTATTATTTTGGATAGGTGACAGCGCATAATAGCAAACACACTTTGGGAGTATGTATCTGAGACACTTTAAAAAGTAGCTCAAATGTCTGTCTTCTCCAATATTGAAATTATGCAGTTGCCAGACAGCTCTGCTGCAGCTAACAGATCAGAGTTTTTATCATTTTTTGTGCAACATTAGGCTCACCATAGCATCTGCTGGGGTGAGTGTAAAAGAAATTAGGTTGTCTGTGTTTTACCCGAATGTCTGTATGTAGCTTGGGATACAGAAACAGCTTCGACCTCAAGAGTTATGTGACAATCACACAACTAAACCTAAGTAATTCCCTGTTTATAGGCCCAAATCTCTCAATTTTAAATAAGCCTTGCCCAGGACAGGATTTGCAGAAGCAAGTTAGGCCTACGGATAGTGCTTCTTAAATCAGCGTAGACATTTCTAGGCAGAAGGTCTACAGGGCTACAGAAAACAAGGACCAACAAAAGAATCTCTTGAAATAACACTGTGATAGTTTGGTTATTTTTTAAAAATAAATTCTGGCTCAGAGGAAGATCTGTGATTTTTTTACAGCTGTCATATGCCATTGTGGCACAGGATAATTAATTTTAAACTAGTGTAAACAAGACAGCAAAAAAGGCAAGTCTTAACTCTATTTCTAGTCTAATAAATCCATGGAATGGTTTCAGTAAAGTCCAGTCATGAAACTGAAAGAAAATGAAGAATCTGGGCGTATTTGATATAGGCTTGATGTACTGTACAATGATGCACACAATAATATATTAAAAAAACCCAATGAGAGCTTGATTCCAAAAGCAACAATTAACAGGACATGCAGAAGTCCTATCTAGAATTTCTGGAACTCTGCACAGAAGCCCCCCAGGCACGGGCAGAGACATATGAAACTGAGCATGAACTAAAACTGTCCTTAATTGGCCAAGATTGCCTTCTTCATTACCATTGTTCAAAGATGCATTTTGACCTGTATTTTGAAGACTGTCTCTCAAGTCAGACCTTCAACTACCAAGAATAAATAAAAAAACTGCTCCACTTACCAGGTAAATAAGACACACAGCCTACCTAGGACTGTAGTGTACCTTTCTGCATTTGCTGCATAATTACCAGTTTCTAAAGGGCTTAATTATAAAACGCTCTGTAACAGATTAGCACTTACGTTGCAATTGCTCCTTAGAGATCAGTCTAGCTCCCAAGTCTCCTTGATGCTGTGAACCATAACAGCAAAATCCTTGTATGGCAGAGATACACAAACCAGAGACTACCTGCTTTGGGAGTAGTTCGTAAGTGAGAGGGGCCAATGGATCCCTCAAAGTCCCAACAAGGGTGCACGAGGCTGGGCATCCTGCAGCATTTCCCAGAGACCTGCTGATGGCAGCCCCAGGAGCCCTTCTGGGCTTTCTTCCTCCATGTTCAGGACTCCAAATGACACATTGGGGAAGTATTTAGCAGTTTCACAGCATCTATTTCAAGTGCTTTCTGCTCATCAGACCTAATATCTTTCACATGTTGCTGCTGGAACAGATGTATTTCAATCATTTGGCTTCCAGTTGCGTATGTGTCTGCGTACTGGGACATAAAGAAAAAGGTAACAATATGTTTACATACAAACAAAAGTACAGAGAGCCTAACACAAAAGGCTTCCTCATCGTAAGGGAATGGCATATCCTTTCTGAGTAGTGCACTCGGGTTCAGATGGTGGTGTTGCTGGTGAGGTGCTGAGCCAGAAGGCAGCAGTGATCCCGTGCAGGAGCTCAGTTGTGAAGTTGCTAGCAGTAGTGATAACTTGAAGAAATACTTGAATATTGAGCTTTTGATTTTTTTTGTTTATGCTTTCATAAAATGAAAGCAAAGAACATTTTAAATGAAAAATTAGATCAAAATGTATTTCAATTCACGGTATTAATACGTAGCATCACCGTTTTCAGGCCTTTTCTTCTTCTGGTATGAAAAACTCAGCAAATACAAGAAAATAAAAAATATTATTAATTGCTGACAAGCCATAAATCTGCATTTTTTTTCACCTCAAAAACCATTTTTCACTGAAGAATGCTACCTGTGTGTATTTTCCAAAGACAAAACAAAGTGGTAATCAGCTGGGTATGTAATCTTTACCTCTCTGGGCCTCCTGCTCCCCAAGTCCTCACTGAATCGAATGCTGTACTTCCTCACACACCCATAGTGCCTAGCACAATTGGATTATAATGCAATCTTTTTGTACTATGTCTTGCATCAGTGTTGCTGCCACTGAGCCTGCTTTTTTTCCTCTACATCAGTTTTGAACACATTCATGTAACCATTGGACAAGGGACTGTTTGTGACTGGAAGTCTGGTTAGGTACATTGCAACCTTTGCTCAGTTCTGCTAAGAAAATTGTTGCTAAGGGATGAGAAATTATATGAGCTAAAGTAATGTAAAATAAGAAAGGTAATCATGCTGAGGGCAGAGCAATAATTGCAGCAGTAATAGCTGGCAGATCAAGAATTCAAGGAGAAAACATACCCACACAAAGTTGTACACAAAGAGAGGAGGAAAAGAAGGAGGAGGAAAAGAAGGAGGAGGAAAAGAAGGAGGAGGAAAAGAAGGAGGAGGAAAAGAAGGAGGAGGAAAAGAAGGAGGAGGAAAAGAAGGAGGAAGAGGATAGTAGACAGCATAGCATTTCTGCAACAAGGATCAGCCCATTTCAAAAAGTGACGGAGACCAACACTTCTCCAGCTGTCTGAGGGCTGCCTGGTCATTGGAAACTCATTGAGTGTTGTGAGCGTATTAACGCTTAGCACGCATTAGTCCCAGCTATCCCGTACAGGGGTAGCTGATGGAGGATGCCTTTCTATTCTTGCCTGTACTCTATTTAGTGAGTCTCTTACTGACCTGTAAGGATGCCTGAAAAAGCCACCCACTGTGTGATGGTCGCGTTCAGAATGCCCTCAGAGCTAAAGGAATCCAGCTTCCCCATTGGCCTCCAAGCACCAAAGGAATCCAAGGATTGATGGATTTTTTTTAATGGACCTAGCTGCCCAGGGGTTTCCTTTGCTGTGGTTGGTTTTCCTTTGCTATGAAGAAATTCAACTTCTGCCCATCAAAAACATAAGTAAAAAAACCCTAAAGAACAAAAAAACCAACCTTTGCAGGTTCATAAGGGTAAGATTCAGCAATTTCAAGGAGCCCCAGAAATTGAGATGGAAAATTTTACCACATAGCAGAATATTTCCTATTTTTCTCTTTAAAACAAACAAGTACTAGTGATATTACATCAAATAGAAACTTTTCTTATCCTGTTTGATTAATTTTTTTTTTCCCCTGCTTGTGGAGTGAAAACACGCACAAGTGAAAAGTGAATGAAAATAACCAAAAATAGGACAGTGAGAAACATGAGCAGAGAAAATTCCTGAGACAGAGCTGCTTACGAAGTACTTTCACAGAGCATTACTTTTATTCAATACAGAGGAATTTGATTTCACTACATCACAGGCCATCCATTCAATGAAGTCATTCTGATCTGTCTTCATTTCTCCTGACTGTATTTCTTATTTCACTGTTGCCTTCTTCCCCTACCAACCAGTCTGGAACAAAGTGCTTACATTAAATGAGAAAATTAATGGCTAGTGTTACTTCTCCCACCAGCTGTAAGATCGCTAAAATCTTTGAAACCAAGCAAGAACAAATTTCTGACATCCTTATTTGATTCCACAATACGCCCAACGTTACAAGGGGTCTACAGAGAGCCCTCACCCCCTTGCTGGCCAGAGAAGGGAAAGAGGTTACATGAGATCACAAAGAAGTCCAGCAGAGGATCCTGCCTTGGTTTGGGTTGATAGGTGGGATGGGTCACCCCACGGAGGTGGCTCACTCCCTCCATTAAGAGTCCAGTGAGAGCTGATGACTACCTGAGCCCAACTCACGGACAACTGGAAAGACAGAAGGTGTGGGATTTTGCTCATCTTCTTGAAAGAAGAAAACATTTATATTGATAAGTTCTGAGCCATTTCAAGCCAACTGCATAACTTGTTTGTATACGATTCAGAAAACCAGTAAATCTCAGATAAAAAAGGGCCACAACCAAGATGTTGAGAAGCCACAAGGAAGAATGAATTGCAGTCAGGGGATGTATCTTTAGATTCAACAGTTTGTTCTCTTAATCATTTTTATTCAGCTGGCGATATCAAGATGAATACCTGTTCTCCCTTAATGCTCTCCTCCTGAGAATACTGGCACTCTGTAGACTGCCAGCCAAAATAATACATTTCTAAGTCGAGAAGGCTTAAAGAGTCTAGGAAGACAACAGCAACAAATTCTGAGGAACACCACCACTGGCTGGAAAAAAGGCAAAGCAGACAGCCTCAATGGCAGCGATAAAAAACAAATAAACCTGGATTCACTCAGATATAAATGTCTGAGAAAGGCACACACCAGGCCTGTCATTTAGATTTTTGCTCCTTTTGTTATACTTTCCAGAAAAGCTTTCATTTACCCACATTTCCATAGATTTCTTCCTTTAAAACAGTATTCTGGAGGGGAGCAGGTGTTGTGATCAGTATTCAAAACCAGCGTATGGCTTAGGAGCACTATATATATATATACACACACGCACTGTATGCACAGACTGGTACTCTGTTAATCAGTCAGCACAGCATTACAGGTATGTAGTAAAGAAGACAATGAGTTCTTACCCATCTGCCTATCAACAGAAGGCTTCATCCTCATGAAAATAAAAGTCTTTCTGATCAGGACCAAAGCAAAATTAGGAAATTCATTCCACTGCCTATCATGTCATTTCTCTGCAGTAAGACCCTTTCAGTTCTCCATTTGGTTCTCTGCTTGACCAACCCTTAAATGGAGCTTAAATGCAGAGCACAACATAAAACCACAGTCAATATGCTCAGAAATCACCTCAGCTGGTTTTTTTTTTTCCCCCCACATGGACAGGCTCCTACCCATCAGCATCACAAAACCGCCCCAAGGTGCCTGGGCGCTGTACGGAAGCTTAGCCCACATGCCAACACACCACCTCTGGCTTCATTTAAATTACATGGAACACCCTGATCTTTTATCTGGTGGTCAGCTCCAGCCTACTGGCTGCAATCACTACCTTTAGTTTTTCTTCTCTTATTATTTCTTTCTGGCCTATTTAAGTGGAAAAGCTTGCTGACAAAACAGAATATTTCCAAAGCACCCTAAAGCCTTCCAAAAGATCTATGTAGGTGTATTAACATCACTAATTTCCCTCTGGCTTTCTTCATATATACTTTATATTTGGTCTCCTCTAGACTTTTTGCTGTTCTGTGTTTATAGCACACAGCACAAAGACCCTGCAGTCTGCGTCTGGGGCTCTGAAGACATTTTACCTTCTTTTGGGTAAAGATACACCCTTCCCTGTGCAGTCAATGGACTTGTTGTCCAGTTCAACGGCAGAGTCAGACATCACTGAGCACTGAAACACGTAATTACCTTTGAGACTCTGGCCCTTGCTTACTGCAGCCTACATGTAAGAGGGTATTGGAAACTGCAAAAAAGATCTCCCTGAGATGCAGATTTTCTTAAGAATTAAGTTGTAAGCTGCTTTCTAAAAGTCTTTAAAACATAGAAGCTCTTAAAGATAACTTTATTCTTTCTTAACTTCTGATAATATTAGAAATAATGCATTAACTGGTCTTTCACAGAAGTCTCTGTTACCCTAGAACTATTCTGCAATCCAACATTTTCCTCGACTTAGACTCGGAACACAGCACCCATCCCTGCAAGGAGCAATACTCACGCATCACAAGTTTTGGGAAAAAAATTTGGGACCTGCACACACACTGACTCTCCTTCTCCCCTCAAAAGCCAGGAAGGGGGGCACAACTCAGCAATGTGAGACATTTACGTTACTCCTCTGGAGCATAGCAGGTTAAGAGCTAGACCACAGTATCGAGTCCATCTTGTTTGAAAAGACCTTTCTGTACTGCTCTACTGCCTATACCATCGTGGGCACGGGGCTCCACACCTAAATACAAAAACTGGTAACTATGCCCAAGCTTGTTTTGCATGCACAAGTGGGAACTCACCGAGCTGCTTTGTATCCCATGTAAAAACAGAGGTCAATAGTCAGACTGTTCCTTCGGTTCCTCTATGGCAAGATTAAAACCCAAGTTAATAGTAACTTAATAGCAGAGCTAGAATCAAATATTCCAAATGCTTGCTCTTACCACTTTGTCATTAGTAAAATGCTTTTACCCGTAATTGTTATCATTAGCAGAGAAAAAAGCAAGAATATAAACAATACTGAGCTTGGTATGCAAGGGATGGCATATCCATGGCTGGGATGAGCACGCATCTGCACACTTGTTCTAAAAATTGGAGTCAACAATGATTCCACACATGGGAAAGAATGAAGTTGAAAATGAATATGAGGATGTGACAATCTGCCAAGTGGTGTGTAAATGTGATGGCAGCCTGAATAGCTTTAATGTAAGTAAAGGATTCGCAAAGATGCTCTCTTACAAACATTATGGGTTCAAAGCACATTTTTTTTTTCCTTTAAAAGATGCGGTATTGTACTTCCTTGATCAAAATGACTCGTTAGGAAGAATTTATATTATGCATACTTCTCCCTTCGAATTGTGAAAATATGCCTTTAATTACTAATTATTCTTGCCAAGAAGTAACTTTCATGACTACATTTGATGTTAGGACTTGTCTGTCTCTGGTTCATTGAAATGACTGTAAAGTCTCTGATACCTCGAGTTCACTCCTTTCCCGAATTGCAATATGTCAAGTTAGGAAATCAGCTCCTGTTCCTCACTGAATGGCCAACTGAACAAGGGCAGTTCCTGGAAGAAATGACCTGCTGCACACTGACAGCCTGATTCGAAAAAGGACATTTTAGATCTTTTTAGTTATCATTCAAATTTTAAAATCGTATTTTAGAAGTTGATTTCCATCTTGTACTTCATTCCCTCCTTTTGTCCTGAATAAAGTGAGAAAGATCAAAATCAGATTTGCTGGCTCTCTAGCACATGTTATGTTCAATTTTCTTCTGTCACATTCACATAAGTAACAGCAGATGTTGCTAGAACATTCATGAGTTTAGTTCTGAAGTGTGCAGCCAGACATTTGTCAGGCTAATTTGATTTCCTGAGGACTGCAAGGAGAATTCTGCTGGATAGTTCTCCATCTGCGACACGGAGCCACTCGCCAAATTCACTTGAAGCCTCCAATGAAGACGTTCTCCTTTGGATTTCTGCTTAAGGCTACTTTTTATCAGTTTTCTTCAACAAGTCTTTCTTTTCTTTTTCTTCCCTGATAAAAATGCTATATAGATGGGGAGGAGCAGGTTTAGGAGAATAATGAAAAGATGCATATTCCCACAAGATGATAATCTTTGCCATCTTAGCGCTTACCAAATGCCTACTAAATCCAGCAGGAAAGACGCATACGGATTTCAGTGAAAGAATTTTGTATTCTCCCACAGCTGAAGAAACATTAGAATTTCAATAATTACATGCATGTCAGATGCAAACTTCCTTTAGGACTAACTGCCTGCAAATAATTTTCCAAGAGACTTCTGAAAACAGCAAATCACTTTCTGTGCATTTGTACGTAAAAGATTAACATGCATTTTGCAATGCCTTAGAAACCCTTCGATTTCCAAATGGACTTCATTATGTTTACTCATTCTATATTAGAATTCATAAATAAAACAAAATTCACATAGTCTTATTGCTGGATATTACCTGTGAATAAAATATGTCCAAGTTTTGCATAGGATTGGAAGTGTTTCCAGATTTAGCCAAACTGTTGCATTAAGCAGGTTAATGTGTTGTCTCAAAACTGAAGCAAGGTTTCCTAACGCTTTCTACACGACTGAAATGAAATTCTTGCACACAGGAGGAATTAGGAAGTGACTTTCTGCAGCCAAAAAAACCCCAGAAACATGGCAGTAAAGAGCAAAAGCCATTTTCCCCACTTCTTTTCTATAGGGATGGCATCTAAATGTTAAACATTTGGTAAGTGATGCATTTAGCTTGTATCTGTAAATCAGGCAGCTGCCCAAGCTGTGGATTTACACGAGCAACGTGTAGCTCCGACCAGTGCGGAGCACAGCCCATATTCCGCAAGCCTTTCGGGGTTTCCTTTCCTAGCACCTAGCTCAGCGTTGCACGTTTGAAGGGGTCTTCAGGGTAAGTTCGCAGAGAGGCTTTGCCAAGCGGGGGTAGGATCGAACTGAGTGCAGGGGCTCGCTCCCGCCCCAGCAGCTCGTTTGCCGGGTTCTGCCCAGCCGAGGAAGGGAACCGGCCGGGCTGGCAGCCGGCGGGAAGGCGGTGCGGGAGCTCCCCCTGCTGCCGCCGAGGAGCCGCGGCCCCGCTCCCACCCCTCCCATCGCGCTCTCATCCTTCCCATCCCACTCGCATCCCGCTCCCATCTCTCCCATCCTGCTCTCATCTCGCTCCCATCCCTCCCATCACACTCCCACCCCTCCCATCCTTGCTCTCATCTCGCTCCCATCCTGCTCCATTCTCTCCCATCCCACTCCCATCTCTCCCATCCCGCTCCCACCTCTCCCATCCTTGCTCTCATCCTGCTCCCACCTCTCCCATCCTGCTCCACTTCCATCCTGCTCCCACCGCAGCGGGCTGTCCACTAGGGGGTTTGCAGGGGCAGAAGCAAACTAAGGGTTCTGCGGGGTTCTCTACCCCTCCCCAACGTCCAGTGGTAATACTGAAAAGCAAAAAGAAACTCAGACAAGGTTAGTGCTTGTTTCTGTTCACTTCCAGCTTCTCGAATCATGTGGAGTTGCAGAAGGGGAGTGAACTTAAAAAGTGAATGGGTGAGTTTTGCTCTGTGTAGAAGGAAACCATTCTCCCTCCACATAGGGAAGTTTCTCTTAACATTACTTTTAAAAGCATAGAGACTTTGACCATGTCGCCATCCTCAGCATGGCTCAGCAGGCCCCTAACTTCCCTGTCCTCCAGCTGTAGTGGGCGCAGGAAGAGCCGCTCTTCCCTTTCTTCACGTACAGAGTTCCAGCGGTCACATACATGTAATGCAGCCAAAATGTTTGTGTCGATAGGAATCCAACTTTTGGATCTTGGTTTTACAGGTCAAATTCTTAGGAAAAAATCGTATCTTATGTTTCATTCTAAAATTATGTTTCATTCTAAAATGTAAAACTCCAGTGTCAGATTAAAACCCTAAATTTATTGCAAAATTAGCTAAACCATTTCAGAACATGAAAATCCTAGGCCTGAGTTTCTCTTGTTTCTCCTACATGGGTGAGGAAGCATGACTGGTGTATGGAAGAGAAAGGGAAGTCATCTTCATAAAACCTCCAGAGGCCATTTAGCACAATCAGCAAACTAGGGAAACAAGCTATTTAGCATAGTTTAGTGACTGAGTTTTCATTTCAAGGGTGAATAATGGCTTAAAATAGAAAAACAAGAGAGGCTTTGAAATTCTTCCTAACCTTCAGCTCCACTAAACATGAAAACTAACTGCTGAATTCCGGGGAAGTGACCTATTTCTCAACACTTCAGAAAGCTTAAAACTGTCTGCAAATTACATGGACAAAAATGTGAGCCGTGTTTTCTAAGCTTCCTTTACACAATATGGCGAAAAGCGAGTAGAATATAAACGCCGTCACAGGGAAAAGACTTAACGAATAAAGTCCCTAGATGAAATCCACCTTTCCTAAACATTTCTTGATTTTATTTCTTCTTTTGTAACATGGCTACAAACTGGATAATGAAGAAAGAAGTGATCCCCACTCAGTCAAAATATGTTCACTGGGTGGAGGGTTCAGTTACAATTTCAAAATAAATTAGGAAGTTTTTCTGATCTTCCTTTCCAGCCAAAACTTTTCACCCGCCACTGCCACCACCACCAGTAGAAAAAGTATTTCAGCTACAAATGGATGGACAATACACTCAACATTTTACAAGATCTCCTGTAAGCACAGCTCACCTGACTTGGGTAGAAACTGTTACACAGTACTCACCGAAGCATTCAGGGTACCTCCTGCCTTCCTAAAACACTGCCACATACTCTGATTTGTAGAAACTCCTAAGAAACTAACCTGAACAATTTTCCAAACTACTCCTTGTCTTCTTAGCAATGCTTTGTAAAAATCAACCATGAGAAATGATGGAAATGGAGAGAATTAAAGGACCGTCAATTAAAAATTAGCTAATTTTCCTGCCAGTAAATAACAAGTCTTTCTCCAATTCAGGGTTAGTAACAGACATGATCTCTAGCAGCTCCAGTTCTCTGAATAAGTCCAAAGATGATTTTTAAATTTTAAGATAAATAGCAAATACAATCTTCTTGCTCTAATTTCCATTAAATTCTTTGTTCCCATCTACAGCACTGATATTGCCCTTCTCAGGTCTGATTCACACCAAGAGAAATATTGAAGCTGGCATCTTTTTGAAAATACAGTCGAAAATGACTGGAAGTCAGAAGCAACCAACACAAGCTTGAAGTCATTGCTTAGAGCTGGGCAGGATTTCTACAAATACCTGCTATGAGCAGAGACAGGCTGACAGGTCTGTGTGATTCCTCGCTTCTTGAAACAGAAAGGTCTCTCTGCAGAGGCTAGGGGAGTTCAGGTTTTACCAATACCGAGCAGGTAAATGTAGCAACAGACTCACAGCAAGACACAAGCCAAACTCCTTTCCAAAGGAGCTTTTTTCCTTTTCCTCCTTTCCAAAACACCCACCGGTGCTTTGCTCAAATATAATTTCTCTGGTACCCATGAAGGCTAGTGTGGAAATTGTCAAACTGATCTTCCAAAAGCCATACCTACACTCCCTCACAGGAACGGGAGAAAGATGCAGTGTGGAAGAGCCAAAAGAACAGTCAATGCTAAAACCTGAGAACTATAGATTCTCTCCAAGATGACTGAACAGGGGGAGGAAAAAAAAAACCACAACTTTTTTTCTTGCTGTTAGAAAACCAACTATATATGCCCAGGACAGGTGATGATCAACAGTCTTTATACGCTGAGGAGACTTGCTATCGGGCAGACAGAGGCACTCACTTATAAATGAATGATTGAATTTCACCAAAAACTTTATATTCTACCCTGGAAAGCCAACTTCTAGCAGAAAAACAAATCTATATTTTACAGTTTTTATTTTATTACAATTCTATCCCCTGTTAAGATTTTCTCATTTTACTGACAATGACCTTGGTAAGGTTTCTGTAAATTGCAAAATGATACCATGACACCGACAGTGGGCACAACTCAAAACCTTGTAACTCAAAGCCATCTCCTAGGACAAACCTCCCCGACAGCCCTAAAAGCTTCGTCATGTCAGCTGGGACTATATTTAGTGGGGATTCTCAGTGCTGCAGGAACGGTACTACTCAGCAAATTATCTTTCCCTCGCTGTTCAAAAGCACAGTCCTGGTACAGCACTGTGGGTTGTATTTTGTTGACTTCTTCACAAACCGTTAAGGAGAGCCCAGACCTTTACGGAAATTAATGATATTTGGGTTTTAACTACAGGATATTCAACAGCTCCCATGTTCTGTTCAAATGCCAGAGGGAGTTACAATCTACCCACTGACACTTCTCAGCAAATAGAGGTATTTCTTCTCTTGCACGTCCATGTGAAGCCAGCATCATCAAGACCTCATCACCGTTTCTGGAGCTATCAGAAAAAGAGTTTGCTAAGAAATGAGGCCCTGATTGGAAACAGTACTCACTGCTGCTCGCAGCTATTCCTTGCCTTCTACTGGAAAGATGTCTGATAACAGCAACCCTTTAGCTCTCCCAAATTTGTTTTGATTTTATCTAACCGCTCGATGCTAATGCGACTTCTTCTGGAAGTGCAATCAGACTGCTGCCTGTAGCCTCAAGCAGTATAAGTTTCCTGTAATGACGGTATTAGAAAGATACATGGAGAGAGAGGAAAAAGCCAGCAGCTCTTTGTCATCTGCAACTGAAAGAGCGATGCACATTTGTGAAAGGCAGTGGGTTTGCTTGGAATGGAACGTCATTCAATAGGAACAGATTAAATGATGTTGCCATTAAAGTGCATGTACACCTCAACAGAAAAGCACGTTCCTCTGCCAACTGCACTGATGCCCTTCAACTCTGGACTGGCTTCCTATGGAAATAAGGCTTCTGTGACCTGTATATAAGGGAAGGAAAGAGAGGAGCAAGGAAAAACCTCTTAGCCTGTTTTTCCCACAGTAATTTCTTAACACACTGATGCGTTTCCATCAGATTTGCCAGAGAGACTGACATCTTTAACGCAGCTGCATCCCTGCAAGACTCATGCAAATCACAAGCAGGTAAAAGAGACAGACCCTTAGGCGTCTGGGCTAGGACCATCTAGCTTCGATAACACTGAAAAAACTAGAGGTCCTGGAGCTTGCAAAATGACTACGGAAGAGTAAACAAAGTAAATTACGAACAATAGGAAGAAGTAGGGAAAACATTTACGTTCTGTGTGGAACTTAATTACTTTTTCTTATAACTATGAAAATTTAAAGAAAGCACATCTTAGTTGTACAGTCAACGTGCTGGTCACCCCAGTTAAATTAGGAACGGTAATGCGCACACCTGAGAAGCTCAGCAGGCTTTCAGAAGAACTGAGGAGAATAAGAGCTGGCCTTACTGATGTTTCTAGGATAGAACATAAGAAGTAAGTTTAAAGTAACCTTCTTTGAAAACAAACACTTTCATAACCTCTTTTTAAAACAGAGAGCATCAAGAAACTGAGTAACATTTTGGTTTGCAAAATTCCTTTCAGGTCACTTTTCGTATATACCCACTACAGCCAGTTTTGCTTTTGTTTGTCTAAAAACTTGGTTATAGATTGAAATTATAACAAGATTAACAATTAGCGTTTGTTAGTTACAGATACGAGCGCAACGATGCTTCAGAAGAGATTGCAAAAGTCTTTGGAGTTGCTGAGGAAATCAACTATGTGTAAAACCAAACCACAGCAACCCCCAAACCACACCTACCAAGCTTTTTTTTCTGCTTCTCCCCTGCAATGTACACAGAAAAAGCACAAGAGCAAATCAACAGTTATCCTTTGAAACAAAGGGGATATATTAGCTCTTTAAAGCCAGTCGTTGGACCTAAATATTTTTGCAAAAAAAGCTGTGATCTAAGTTACAGAGACCCTTCAAAAGCCATGAGCAGTGGATGAAAATAAGTATTAAGAATTCAAACCCCCTCCTTCTTATGAACGCGTGGAGAAAACACATTTAATGAAAGGATTTGGGGGTTTTTTTTAGGTTGCACCTCAGGAACACTGTCAAGGTTCTAGAACTGTTAATCTGTTTAACAAAAGAGTGGGGTTTGAGTGTCCATCATGAAGGAGGAACAAAATGCGTCTCCATCAAACTGTAACGAGACCATCCACACATAAAAGATAAAAGATGCAGGTGATGCTGTAAGACAGGAGTTTGCTACGTTCTCATTAACTATAATGAAGACTGCCATAATGATGCTTCTATATGTTTATCTATTTCCAAGCACAATTCAGGTCAACTCTGACTATTTTTTATCAAGAAATGCTGAAACTCACATAAACTGGCTTTTTTTATGTGATTAGATGGTTTTGTCCAGAATGCTGCATTTAAATCTATGACAGTACAAAAAAATTCTCTTCAAGAACTTTGTACTTGCAGAATACTGTTCATCCTGTCACCGTGTTTACACACCTGAGATGCTCAGAAATCCTCCTGTTCCAGTTTCAGCTGAACCCTTTCCTGAGTCCGTGAATAACTGTGAGGAGCAATACTGACAGCAAGCCTGCAAATTCACTCTCATCTACAGGAACAGGCAACCAGCTATGCCTTGCACACAAAGCCTGGTGCTGTTTTACCGCCAGGTTTTTCAATTTAATCGTAATTCCTAATAATGAAGACCACCACTTAAAATATGATAGACCAAAGTGTGCCTTAAAGACCTGAGCTTGGCACCATATGGGACCATGGGGAGGAATTCTGGAGGACTGCCTCCGGCACTGGTTTCTAGAGCACCTCTACAGCAGGACAAGCTGCGAAGCTTTGCAGGGGTGTAGTTCGGCCCTCTCCACCTCCAATGTCTTTCCTATTCCCACTCCTGCATTCCCTTCTTGGCAAGAAGGCAAACAGGAGCTGCAGCCCTATTCTTTAAGCAGTTTCTCTGGCAGAGGAAGGCTGCTTTCTAGATCAGAAAGTGTTTAAACTGGTAGAGGCTTGGTAATTAGCTTACAGTCAGTGGGAAAAGAGAGCTTTTCCTTGTTTTGTTATTAAACTAAACCTGGGTGGAACAGAAATCAGACTGATACGTTCCATTCTTATTGATTCATCGTCATATCACAGAATCACATAATCCCAGCATGGCAAGGGTTGGAAGGGCCCTCGGGAGCTCACCTGGTCCCACCCCCCTGCTCAAGCAGGCTCACCCAGAGCAGGGGGCACAGGACAGCGGCCAGGCGGGGGTTGAAGATCTCCAGAGAAGGAGACTCCACAGCCCCCCTGGGCAGCCTGGGCCAGGGCTCGGCCACCCTCACAGTCAACAAGTTCTTCCTCCCGTTCAACTGGAACCTCTTCGGCTTCAGTTTGCGCCCATGGTCCCTTGTCCTGGCGCTGGGCACCACTGGGAAGAGTCTGGCTCCGTCCTCTTGACCCCCACCCTTGAGATATTTGTACATGTTGATGAGATCCCCTCTCAGCCTTCTCTTCTCCAGGCTGAACAAGCCCAGCTCCCTCAGCCTTTCCTCACAGGGGAGATGCTCCAGCCCCCTCATCATCCTAGTTGCCCTCCTCTGGACTCTCTCTAGGAGTTCCTCATCTTTCTTGAACCGGGGAGCCCAGAACTGGACACAGTGCTCCAGGTGGGGTCTCACTGGGGCAGAGCAGAGGGGGAGGAGAACCTCCCTCGCCCTGCTGGCCACACTCCTCATAATGCACCCCAGGATACCACTGGCCTTCTTGGCAAAAAGGGCACATTGCTGGCTCATGGTCATAATCATATCAATCTCTTTGTGCTGTAATGCCTTGAACTAGGAAGATGTAGCTATATTTTTTCTGATTTTTTTCTGGGTGTAAATTTCTAAAGGCAGAGCAAGAAGGGGGTCCAGCATATTTAAACAAAAAAAAAGTTTTAAAAATTGGAATTTTATTCATACTGACATTCTGGATGAGGAAGCCTGCTCTAGTATATAAATTGTATCATTCTTTAGTTTTACCATCAGCACTTACCAGGATCACAAAAGCTTGGAGGACACTGTAGAATCCTCTGTCACAAAACTGCAGGCTTGCTAAGCTGCTTTCCAAAATGGACAGATTCTGTTAATTTAAAGTTTAAGACAGCGAATCACTCATTTTGGCACTTGTTCGGTGTGTGCTAGAAAAACAAATTACGTTTTTCATTTCTGTCAATGGCTGGCTTTCATAGCCACCTCAAAAGCCTTAATTCCCCAGCTGAGAGTTCACTGGATTATTCTCAATATCCATCACTCTTCATCCTCCATGAGCCTGACTGTGTTTCAAGAAAAATGAGGTCAACCTGACCTAAGCAGGACAACTTGACTGAAGCCAAATGTTTTGGGAACCTACTCCAGAGTGCACTGAATTCAGTAAGCATCCTTCTGGTGACTTGAATGGGCATTAGATCAGGCCTTGAATACTTTAATTCCTGCAGATAAAACTTCAACTATGACACTTGGCTTTATCAACAATACCTTTTTCAGACACATCTCACTCAGAGAAAACTATTTTACAATACCCTTTTTTTTTTTTCTCCTTCTTTTACCTAGATTACACACATCATATCATTTTCTGTTCGAGTTCACCAAAGCATCGTGCACGCCATGGAAACACCGCCCCTCCAATCCCCAGCAGATCATTTATTACTGGCTTCATAACTCATCATCTTTCGTCGGATAACCATTACCTTATTTTAACTGCCAAGCACTGTTTAGGCCCCTTTAAGAGCTTTCTTCGATTTCTGATATTTCCCTGTCGTCTCCTATTATATTTTACACATCACATCCCATCAGTGAGATGACAAATTTTCTTCTCTCCCTACTGTGGCTTTTTTTGCTGTGACTTCACTATCTTTAGATTGAATTAAATAAGCAGCACTGAATCTTCCTTTGCATTTTTTTTTTTTTATGTGTGTGAAAAATATATATTCCCTCTATTTTTATAGGATATATGAATTTAAATTTCACCTTTATTTTCTTGCTCAAGCATAGCATTTACTGAGTAAATTTTTTCTCTTATGTATTTTATAAAACCACGGAAAAAGGAAATGCCATTTACTCATGTAAATTATACACAGAAAAACTGCAAGCATTCAGTAAATACTATGAGGTATAGAACCCTATTTTTACTTAAATATTTTGAAAAAGACAAGTGAAACAAAGTGGTTTCTAACTTATGGAAACAGATTCAATAGCAGCTGACACTGTATTCATCTCCCCTCAGATTTGCAGTTGCACATTAGTTACTTTAGCAATTTTGCTCAATAACTTTTTGCAAATTCCACAGACTCTGATATGATTCCATCACGCCATGACTCACAGTTAATGAATGTTCTCCCAAATCTCACTTTTGTAGAAATAAAATGCATGAATTAAGTGATTAGTTCCTAAAATAAGGTTTCCTTTCTAGTATTGTACAATCATTTTGATACTGACCACAATCAAACTGTCGATGAACTAATTAATACTTTGAATTTATTAACCAGGTCTTGCAGAAGTTATAGCCATTAGTCACAAAAGTATTATCCAGAAAGGAAGTCTATAGCACTTCTGTATAACAAGAACAATTCCAAATGTGTTCCCAAAGCCCTTACAACAAGAGCCATTTGCCCTGTAACCAAAGAGATGACAGGTTCTGGATTAATGCAAATTAGCCAAGGATAGGTATTTTTTTTCTTAGAATGCAGAAACTATAAACTTATACCTGTTTTCAGGCACACATGTATCAAACAAAGTACTATTTTAGATACTTGGACTCCTTTCTATAAATTGCTATTTCTTTTGGTATTAAATTATAAATAAATGTTCTGTATAACCTAATATCACTATCATCTCTCAATAAATATCAGACACAGGAAACCTAATTTAGAATTTCCTTAATCTGGCCCATGCAAACAATTTCTTTGGCTGTAAGCAACCCAAAGGGATTCTAAGGTGTCCAAAGCTTGCATCCTCAGAGTGTAAGCTGGCTCACCAGGAGCTACACTATGACTTTCATTAATAAATTAGGGAAGAGAAAGGGAAGGGAAAAGATGCCTATATGTATTTTCTCCGGAACTAGTTCATTAAATTACTGGAGGGGAGGTTGGGGAGGAAAAACTATAGCCACCTGTAACTTCTAGCCAACAACAGAGCAAATTCATCAAATATTCTTTGAAAAGCCATGGAATTATGTGAAATTACATTCTGAAACCTGGACAGTGCTACTCATCTGATTTGTGAATACACTACTAAATCAAGACAGACAAGGTTCCTTACAAGTATGTTACGCTGGATCCAACTTTCTGTTCAAATGCTTCAATTTATATGTGATAAATCCACAAGAAATAAGATTCCTGCTGTTTTGACAGAAAATCAAGAAAAATTTAATAGCTTAATGTATTTTAATGCTTAGCTTGTGGAAATCTCAGTCAACGCATAAGATCAAATCTAAACTCTATGAATGAGAGGTGAGAACAGAAGCCTTGTTTTGCTTTTCACCCCTTGAATTTATTAGTCATTACTAGGAGCTTTGTTAACAAGTGGACCCATCAGAGGATTTTATGCTTCTTCAGACTGTTCCTTCACTTTCAAAATATTGTAGCTTTTTTCAGTACCTCTCTGCCAACTACTGAAGATAATTTTCTGTATCATTTCAGTTTCTCAGTCCACCAAATTCAGTTTTTCCACCAGCTCAAGGAAATTACTAATGCTTCAGTGAAATCAAAATATGCAAAACCTGACAGTTAAAAAAACCCCCAAACATCTCCCCATGCCCAACACACTTTGCTAATTAGGCACAAAGAGGAAGAAAAAAAACCATCCCAGACCCTATAAGAGTACAGTGAAACCCATTAGGTACAAGGCTGGAATATCATCAGAACCTCAAGGCAGGTGGGAGATTCCTGAGGGCCGGGGAAGCGAGCCTGCTCTCCCCAAGACTCCCAAAGGAAGAGCGTTACAAGGGCAACTTGCATTAGCTCAGAAGCTCCAAGCTCAGCAGGGACCACCATGAAGACCTGCAAAGTAGGACTGCAGAAAGCCTCTCAAATCGAGGACAGAAGATGGATTTCATAATGATAACCAACCTTGTTTTAAAGGCCCAAACGGTAATACAATCACCACCTCCGGAAACCCAGGCTTTAATCATCCTCACTGTAGCATATTGCTGCTTCCTTCATTACTGAACTCATCTTTACTTCCAATTTCAGCAGCTGATTTTTTCTGTATGTTTGTCAGCCGCAGGGAAACCCCAGCATTATCGCTTCTTTTCTGTGCACAATTAGCTGCACAAAAATGTAAAACCACCTCTCAAGTTTCTCTTTGGCAAGCTCTTATTACTTTGAATATATTCCTCTAACAAGCATCAACTGTGCAGAATTGCTATTCAGCACACATTTTCCCATTGTTGTACCTGGAAAAACTTTTTTTCAAAAAGTTAAAAGTTATCACTATGCTCCTTTTTGATTACGAGAAGCAGCAAGTAGACTCTTAACTTTTTATCAGATGTCCCACAAAAGAAATCTATTTTCCTAGTGTGACAAGATTTAATACAGCTACAAACGCTCCATTTTGACCTACGCTGCCCTGAAAAGGTGAACAGAAGAACTTTTTCGTAAGCCAGTGACAGCTTAAGTGGACTTAACCTCTTTTACCAACTTGCAATCCAAATGAAGAATATAATCTGTTTCCTATTATTTCTATATTAGCATTAGATATCCCGAGGATATTCTTAAAGTCATCTATAGAACACTTAAGTAGAAATATTAATAACCTTTAAGCAAAATTCTGTGTTCCCGAAAACACTCTGAAGTACCATTTTACCATCTGCTTTCCTCTACGAGAGCAATGGGGATGATTGTAATTCAATTATTGATGATGGTGGGATAGGTGCAAGAGGCATTCTTTCTTGTCTTTTCTAGCAGAAATCAGGTATGACTGTCTAGTACTTGTAGAAATGATGAAAAGTTGCATCTGCGCGTTATTTGCTTTTGCTTTCTTCAATAACAGTAAACTGAGCAGCCTCGGAGCTGCATTGTGCACTATGCTACGGCAGTCAGAACTTCTCAGCTATTCTCAAGTCTTGGAGTACGTTTCCATTACCAGCATTTCCTAAAAAAGCCCCAAATAATGAGTCTGATGCGATGGCAGACGCGTTCAGGATATCTGCTTTCCAGTATTGTCAACACACGTGCTGGATCTTTACTTTGTTAAAAAAGACTCTACGAACAGTGGTAAGGCACTGAGTATAAAACAAGCACCCTTGAAAGTTCAGTGCCAGCCTGCTCAGACCACAATGTAGTGAACCACCCATGTAGTGTACTTTGTTCCAAGTGCTCTTACACATTGCCACATGATTTTGTGCTGTGATGCTTCTATTTCTATTAGCCACCGAGTTCTTTTTGCTTGATCGGTCGTTTTTAAAACTTACAGACTTTTTCACAAATACCCATAGCCCCAGATCTCTTTGACAGAAGAAATACATTTATTTTAACTCTTCTCCTTGAAGTTAATTTGGAGCAGATGACCACTTCAGAGGATTTAGCTTCGTCCCCCTTTACTCATGACGTAAATGTTACTCTTCTTGCCTGTAATATCTACTATTTCTTTGTCAAAGATTTACCTCTTCAAGCAAAATTATTCTCTCTGTAAACTCACTGTCACAGAAATACAGGAGATGCAACTGGTCCTTTTAAGGCCACGTGAAGCCTAAATGTAGAAGACATCCTGGGCTGCAGGATGTATTGCGTAGGCTGGCTGAACCGGGTGCAGAGCACACAAAGGTAACCAACATCCATCTGTCGCAAAGGGAAAAGCATTACCCAAAGGTACCTGCAGAATTCTGATACCTGGAAAAACAGACTCATTACTTGGAAAATGTTGGCTACCTTGGAAAATGTTATGTTTGTCGTTCAGTGTGATAGTAGCCAGGAAAACCAGTGAGGCCTGAAAATACTTTTTCCACAGCATCAGCTCCAGCACAGCCAGCTCAATAAATAATCAGATTTGAGGACGCAACTTCTATTTCCTATGAACAGCAGGGGATTTGAAGCATTTATCTAGTGACCGTACGACACTGAGCTACTGATAGAGAATGCGATGAGAACAAAATAAGGACTCTGTTGCAACAGAAAGATGGTAAGGCTGTTACAGAAAAAAAGCAACAGAAATCTCTCAAACATAAAAAAGGAAATTGTTCTCCTTGGAACAGAAGCCCACCTCTGTTTTCTGGAGGCATCTCACAGGATTGAGATGATCCTTCCTGTATTTTTTGAGAGCTATCTCACTGAGAGTTGATTACGTTTAGCAATCGTTTCCCTGGAATTTCTGAAATTCTGACATGCAGGAACTGTTGAACATCAGGTTCTAGCAGGAGAGAAACTGTCCCAATCTTTCCAGCAGAACTTGAGCTGTACGACTCCTTTCTCAACATGTTAACTTTTCTTTGCAAACAATGCTTTCATTTGAATGAAGCCCATGACAATCTCCCACTCCAAAGCAGAAGCGGCAGTGCCAGATTCCCACCAGAAAATCTCCTTATGTCAACTCTGCTTAGGCAGAGAAGAGAGTTTCACTCTCCAAGGAAAATATGTACAATTTCCAGCCTAGTTTGGATCAGTGTGAGACCTCTGGGATCTCCTCTGCAGCAAAACCTTTTGATAAGTATACACTGCCAGTAAAAACAAACATTCATCTAATGCCAGCTTTACCAACAGCACATTTTTGCAAACAGAAATAAGACCAAATAGAGGTGAAGCACTGGAGACTTTCAGTGAGAAAAATGGTATGATGTTCTTTCCACAACAGAAACAACTTCCTTAGTATCCTTTTCAACCGGACTAGAAAAAAGAAGCGCACACCCCCACACCGTTTCTAATGACCCTCAAAACTGAATAACTCGGTTCAACACAGCCACGAGACGCATTCAGCTGGGAGGCAATCTGTGTAAGCACATGTATTTTAAAGCATGCAGAAGACATCAACCTTTAAACAGAGAAGAGTTCACAATCTTAACACAGCAGAACTAGCACTCTGTCTATAATGATGATAATCCTTTCTTTGCTAGCTCTTAAACACCAAAGGAGAATTACAGGGATGACTGATTCTTTGGTTTCTATGTTTAAATATCTAACTGAAAAATCAGGCTACTAACCAGGTGAGCATTAGTTTGAGGTCAATATACATGCTACCGCGTATGGCAGAGGATTATATAAAGTAAGATTCTTATGATCTTGGCTTTATTCCTTGGGAGTGTGTGTCAAGTTCAGCTGTTTATATTTCAACTATACTTCTGGCATTAACATGACAAAAAGACCCTGATCAGTTCAAAGAAACCCATTAATGAGTAGGCATTAAGATTACAAAATAACAGTTTTTCCAGTAGCTACTTTAAATTTAACTTTGAATGTTATCATCATACATTTTAAAATCAAAGTTATCAGTGTCTGTCTTCATTGCTAAAATAGTGTGTGTGTACATACATACACACAGTCGAGTCTCACATAGCAATTTGAGTTGATCTTGCACACCCTATAGCTTGAAAAGAACAGGCACAATAAGCTGGTAAACTTTGTCTTGTTTCTTGTTCCATACTTTATTGCTCACACAGAGGGAGATAAAATTTTCAAATTCCTTTTCAAAGCAGGAATGTGGAGAGAATAACCTTGCTTTGCAGTTTGATAGGGGCTAAGGGTAAAAGCCCAGGTCCACCCCAGCTTCTTCTAGGGGCTTAGGCTGAACCCGGCCACCTCCCTTCCTACTCTCAAGGGCAAGTTAAGCACATTAAGACAGGAATCAAGCCCACTTGGTATCAAACTTGCCATTTGATGCTACCTGACCCACTAAAGAGCAAAACATGGCCATTAATTACATGCCTCTCATACCTAATGCAAAGTAGGATAAATACCAGACAAAGAGAGATACATCTATCGTACATAACTACAAAGCTTCTCTTCCTTAATACCAGGAAGGAGTAGAGGCAAGCAGCAATATCTACCCTTACTTGCCAGCCAAATGCTAACAGTGTATGAATATCTGCAAAATAGAAGGAGTAAGTACCTGGCAACAATACTTGAATACCTCTGATTTAAATACAGTTTTTCTCTTTGTTGGCCTTAACAGCATCATTATTGCACTTTTATAGAAGGAGGTGTGCCTAATTCAAGCTCAGGCATTTTGGTTTTTTAATGAGAGGTGGAAAGATGATGTATTCCAAAAAAAAAAAAGCAAAATCAGTAGCGTAAGCATTGGAAGTCCTGAATTAGTCTCTTCCAGAAAACTCTCCAAGAGCTGCTGTAATTTGCCCACTCCTGCCTGCCCTTCTCTCCACTTGGGCTATGTGCAATCATGAGGCTCTCGGTCTCTCTCTTTCTTGTCTAATTGCCAGTAGAGCCATGCTGACTTCCTTATGAGAAAGAAAATAAACTGGACAACTTAAGGCTCCTAACGCAAACAATCAGAAGAAAGGCAGAAAGACAGACAGACAAGAAAACAAGTTTCCCACTTTCCATTTGTATCTCATTCTCTCACTTAAACTTCTTTTTTTTTAATCGCATCCAGCCCTGTGACTTCTTATAACTTGTCAATGAGCCTCACCCATCCAGCTGGGTTTTCCTCCCTTGCAGCTAAGCACAGCCTGGGATAAGGCAGCCCTTTTTCCTCCTCTTGATGAAGTCTGCGAGTACAACTATATACAGAACCATTCTTCATTATCTTTCACCGAAAACAGAGTTGATCGCCTTTAGAATACTTACCTTGCCATAGCACTAATTCCACGGGTGTCATCAGAAACACATGGCTATCTCCACTAAAACTGTAATGAGCAGATTGCATACTACACTGGTAAGTGAATTTGATGCACAAATGGTTTCTGATTATGGAGAGGATGTCTTCAGTGATGAAGACTGTGATTATTCAAAGGCCTTCCTGAACTGCTATCAAGTACAACCGCAAGCCTCCACTCAGTTTACAGCAATGACAATGCAGGCAAAGGCTTTTTTATTCTACAAGGTAGAGCCCTGCAATGTCTGGAAGTCTGAGGGAGTATTTTAGATCTTGTGCTCTAATACTGTCTCCTATGCTGTATGAAGCTTTGCGCAGAGGAAGCTGGTTTTGGCACAGAAAAGTACAGCAATCTGTCTTATGAGAATGGGCATGGGAAAACTTTTGCCTCATCTCATAGCTATTGAAACAATGCATTTGAGACCACACGGTTATTTCGTGCATTGTATATACAAAAAACTATGAAAAATTGTTTCATTTAATTATCACACTACCACAGCAAAAAAACCCCAACAACCCTTATGACTAAATTGCAGTGAAAGTATTACAGGCTAATTTCAAAGTAGGAACGTATAAACTAGAGTTTGCTCGATCTGTAGAGCCTAGTAGTCCATGAAAATTAGCAATCCCAAGTTGAAACTAGAAAGTATGTACTAAAACTGCACCCTAAACTAATGATGTGCAGATTACATGACACTACAAATTGCTTTCCACTGATGAAACAAGACACCCAAGTTTCTGAATTAGAAGTACAAAACCATGAAAGAAGGGTAGGCTTTTGGTTAGGCACCCTGAAAGTAATTGGAGAGTGCTCTAAAATACAGTATGACATAATAGAAACCAATGATAATTAAAGAAAAAAAATACCACTAATGTTCTTCTGCAGTAAACTCCTATTTTTAATGATCATGAAGTTGTAACATACAGAGTGTTCTGTGGCTTATACTGCAGCATCAAATCTTACTTGGGCTCCAGGTCATATTAATGAGGAGAATGTATTCTCTCACTATCAAGCTCAATTTGAAAGAAATCCCAGCCTTACTTTAAGCCAAATCAATTTCTAGTTCCTTTACTGCTCCTTCCTTCTATCAAAATCAAGGGAAAAAAAATTTCCACTCACAATAGTACAGTCAAAAAGAAAACAAATTGACATTGATTCTTCCAGCTCTGTATCCCAGGAGACTGATTAAGGGGAAAAAAAAAATAAAAATCTATGTTTATAAACATATCCACAAAACTCAGGTTACAGTTTAAAAGCAAAAGTACTTCCTCTTCATGAGACCCCAGCCAAAGCAATTTGTAAACCATTAGGTTTTATGTCACAGCTCTGGCCAACAGGAGCTTAAGTGCCAAGAGGTTCTGTTTGCTCTTCTCCAGTCTTCTCCAGAGGAGAAAAAACAAGCACAGACCAGTCAGCCTCACTTTGATGGAAATAAGTGAAAATTAACTCGCAAACACCTACCAAATAGTAGGTCATTAAAAACAAAGAAACAAAAAACCAAACCAAACCCCCCACAAAACCCAGGATCTACTGAAAAGAAATCACGCCAGGAAGGTCGAATCCCTTAATGGGACAACCACCGCGGTGAAAAGTGATGACACATACGAGAACCTGTGAGATGGCTGACTGCAGCCAGCAAGAGGCTGGACAGCAAAGCGCCTCTGCTGCACTGATTTGGTTTGTTTGGGGAATGTATTGCTGGCCTACAGCAGTCCTAAGGATCTTTGAAAATTCTTACAGTTGATGTGTAACAGGGTAGACAAAGCAAAAATTGTTCTAGTGACCCCGTTCATTTCTTGTACAAAAGTTCAGGCTTCCTTTGAGGTTAATAATGGATGTGATATTATAGATGTGACATTTTATATAGAAATATTTTAGCTAAAGGAGAAACAGTATTGCTTGAAACACTTTGTTGAAAAGAAAAGAAAGTCCGTCCACACTTTTGTAAGCTAAACCAGTAACAATGAAATTAAACAAACTAATGACCTCAATCATTTATTTCAGAATATGGTACCTAGGGGAAGAATTGTCCATTTCTACACTAACCTATTGACAGCACAGGCACATTTACATTTTTGGCAGGTAGCAAATTAAAAGACTGTATATATTATATATTACATTTGTGTATCTTTCATACATACATGTGTAACATCAGGTGGTAATCAAGCTGACTCACATTTCCTGCTAGTAATGTAAGAGTTTCTCTTATGACAGGATTTAGACAAGCTATACTGTGTGGAAATTAAGGTTTCAAAAAGCGAAGATAGCCACAGTGTGACACCAGTGCTTTTCCTCGAGGATAGAACAGTCGGTTCTATGTCAGGTCACACAAAGGTATATATATTTCATCTAGTGGAATGACAAACTACATGCGTAAGAAGTGACTTAATTTCTTTTGGGTAACAGAATTACTTCCACCAAAACCCAAGGTAATGCTAGTATTGCAGTCATTCGTATACATCTGCAAGGGTGTAAGACGCACACACACGCGTATAGAATCTCAAGTGAACTGAATTAACCAAACCAGAACATGGAGAAGTAACCAGTTTTGGATTACATCGTTAAGAATAAAGTGAATAAATCAGGGATTTTCACCAAGTGTAGTCAAGTCTCTATGACTCTAAAGAACCAGTATATCACCACTATAATGTAACCCTCAACAAGATTAGGTTTACATGCTGTTTACTGGTCACTACAGCATTTAAGGACCATGGTTTCAAAACTAAAAGTACCAAAGCCCTACTGAGGGCACAAAGAGCACAGTTCACAACGAAACTGCCAACGGTTACCCGAGAGGTTACCTGCCTCCTGACAGTGGTGATCTGGACAGGTACATCCCTTAGGCGACACAGAACTGGCCTCTTGGAAGGTGAAACTCATGTGAGAAAGGCACAGAGCTTTCTCACACGTTGGCCTAAGACTGTGAAATGCTGCTGCAGAGGAGTTTGTAAGCGCAGATTTCCCTGCTAAATGTGAATTGTTCTGTACGCAAGTCAGAGACAGGAATGGAAGAGAGGTTTACTTTGGAACAACAAGAGTTTCACTGAGCCACCTTTCAGTCTGTCTAACTGAGCCACCCACCCACCACTCACCCAGGAATATCTCAGGAAGAAAGAAAAAAGATTTATTTCCCCTCAATTCCCAGGCAATGTTAATACAGTATACGCTAACACAGGGGAAGCTACAGCATCTCTACACATCTCACATACATGGTTGTAAAGCCCTGGAAATCCATTAAGCACCATGAGAAGAACAGAAGAACGCGACAGACATACCAGAGCAGGGGCAGACAGCAACGCTGCGACTGGCATAACTGATTTTATTTTATTTTTTTAAAGCTAACAGCCACCTCCTCCACTGGACAAGTAAGGCTCCTTCAACACCTCATCTGAACCATTAGTATTCAGCTTGGCTTGGGTGTAGCCCCCCCTGCCTAACATCCTCTTGGCTGGTGGAGTGTATTTCCAGAGCAAATAAGCATTTGCTCCTCAGAAGCTGATTTCTTTTCTGGAACAAAGCATCTGAGTCTTCTCTTTCCAGAGCTTCACAGACTGATTAAGGAGCCAATCTTAACATTTCAAGACAGTAAGTGCAAACCTGAGTATTTAGGTGTTTGCTATTTAGACAATTTCATACGTTCCTCAAAGGAGCGGTGGGTAGGTACTGTGGGTGGACCGCTGCATTCGAGAATCTCTGCTCCCAGTTAAAAATTTTTCAGGGCAACCTTTTCCCAGGAGTAGACACAGTTCCTTGGGAACCACAGGAGGGAAAAAGTCCTGTGGGATTTCCAAGGGTTCATCAGCCCTTTTCCAGACATACAGCAGCTTGTTTACCTGGCAGCAGCAGCAGGAAGAGCTGTGTTGTGCTCCACTTCTCCAGTTGCCCTTCACAAGCTGTTGTAGGTATGCCATTCTGATAATACAGACAATTACGGGTTGGTTTTGGTGCTTTTTTAACCTGGAGAAAAAAGAAGGGCTCTACTGAAGACGCTTGACATGCAGAAAATTTTAGTTTCAATACCTCAAATCCCCAAAGACAAGAAGGAAGGAGAGTTGAATTCAACGGATAAATAACACGAGAGAAATTCAAACGTAATTAGGGAGGCAAGCAATGGTGCTGCTTTTGACACATCTGGAGGCCAAGAAGAACCTCCTTGGGTGTTTTACCATGTGCAGAATAGTCTTAGGCAAATGCTCTGATTACTCCCAGCGAGGCCAGATTCATCTCTCTGATGACAGTAAGTGGACATACATCTTGCCTGGAACGCTGGGAAAGTGTGTGCAGCCTTATTTATCCCCTCCTGATTTTATAACCTGGCGCAATGAAGAATTTTCCATAACTTTGTTAAAACTTTTATCTCCCACAAAATGCAGATCAAGGGATGTCTTACGCTTAGCCATAGGGACAATTCTAATAACATAAAAACAATGTGAAATGTTTAAAGCATTATTAATAGATAGCCTTTATTGCAAAACTCATGAAAATGCATGAAACTGGCAGTTCTTGGAGCTGAATTACTACAGACAAAAACTCTGCCTGTTTTGCAAAGGTATTCAGAGAAAGCTAATAAAATAGTAAAGTCTCCGATCCTTCTTTTATCTTTGCTCTGTGGCTGGAGGAAAAAGCAAAATAAATCTGAATAATACCAAGTTAAAAATGAGGATTAAAGAAAGAGCAGCACTGCCATGCAATTGTTAGGGGAAAAAAAAAGGATTTTGGTGAAGCATATCTCATGCACCGAGTTCTTTTGTGAAATACATTTTTCTACATACCAGGAAAACAGCACACTTGACTTGATAGTACTTGATCCCTCTTGTCCAAGTATCGTGAAGTGGTGCCCAATACTAGAATTTTGAATAGTAACTTAGGGACTTTTCTCTCATTCACATTCAGACTGTGATAGTAACAGAAATTCTATTTCACTGCTGAAATATCAAAAAAAGATATAAAATGCAGTGCAGAGATTTTTTTTGGTGCCTAATTAGTGGACGCTTGCTTCTTTTGGTGAGTTCTCTGAAGTGGCTGTAGAATCATGCATGTGATAAACGCAAGCATGAGGCAATGTAATAATAACCAAGAAAAAAAAAATACATCAGAAGACTCAAAAATCTCTACATTAGTGACTATGGTACCGCTGTAACAGATTTTGGTGGAGGTGGTCTTACAAGTGGAATGCTGAAGTCAGTGGGTAATTCAGAACTACCACCAAAGAAGCAGTGACTTAAAGTAGAATTAATATCAGTCTCACAGACAGAGAGGGTCACGGGCAGTAACACTTGCTGAAAAAGCAAGGTAAAAAGCATATGCAGATAGACGAAGCCAGCAAGCCAGATCATCGGTACAGCGAAGCAGCTGGTTCAAAGTGATGTTTAGTTTGGGACCCTGGAGGCGAAGCGATGGGAAAACAAAAGTTTTGGAATAAACTGAATTTGAAGGCAGCCTCCTGGCCATGTACCAGTGACATGAATCTGTCGGGGCTGGACAGCAAGGGCTTGCAAAGCCCTCTTCAAGGTCAGGGAATGGCTGTAGCTGTCTATCGGTGGCGATCAGTGAAAGCTTGGGATTTTTGCCAGGAAACAGAAAAAAGTGAAACATGCAGATGCTGAAGGAAGGTGGACAACACAAGAATGTCTGCTTTGAAAACCTCCTCCCGCAGGGCCGCAACCGCTGTAAGGACATCACATAGGAATACAGCAGGTACGGGGAGCCTTATATAAACTGAAGTGCTCTCTAGAACCAAAATACCTGCATATCTGACATTCAAGATGTAAGAGACATCTGCTCGAGATCTTGATCCCTTTAAAGAAGAGAGCTAGAGTTTCAAATGGACCAAACCATCCCCCAAATCTGCTGATCAGCAAAATGAAATGTTACCAATCGTTTCTTGTGATTTGCAAGGGCATTTTAAAAATAGGATCCTCGCAACAATACTGGTGCCAGAAAAGTAAGTGACCCGACAGACAATGTGAGAACAAGAGTCAGGTTGTGCTGAAAACAAAGAGACAGAAGAGCAGACCCACGGGGCAGCTGGAACAAAGCAAGCCCAAAGCCAAAAGGCCATGGGTATTGCATGACCGGCCCTACTGCTTTAATCAAAGAGAAGGCTGAGCACCAAGCCAAAACGTACGCCATAGGAGAAGTCTTTCAACCTGGCTGATCAAAACAGAGGATCAAACAGCTGGAAGTCAAAATTTGGCAAGCTGAATCATGAATTAATATGCAATTAGGTAGCAAAGAGAATAAGGGAACACCGGAACAGTTTGCTCAGACTTAGCACTGTTTGGAGCCTGTTTAAAAAAAAAAAAAGAAAAAAAAGAAGAGTGGGATAGGATCTGGCTGCCTAAATACAGGCATCAAGCACCATTTTTGATGCCCTGGGGTATTCCTCACCTGACATTCGTCTGCCACTCAAGAAGAAATCAGTTTCCCATAGGTCCTGACTCACACCTGCAAGGCACACACTGTCGTCTCATAACCTAGGGCATCGCATGCCCTGGAAGTCTGCCTAAAAGAAAGTCTAACTTCTGGGAGAAAAATGTCTGTCTGTGGTTCATGATGACTGATCTTTCAAACTGACAACCTATAAAGCTATAAACCCTTTTAGCCTCTCCTTTCAGGCCCTGGAGAAGGCAGAAATCTCTCTGTTATTCTCAAAGCATTCTGATACTTTAGGGATTGAACATATCACTTAAGCGAGCCAGGAAGCCTTTTCTCTTCTGCACTATATAAAATCTACTTTTTCTGCCCTCCTCTGTAGCATTTAAGTTCAGCAGTGGAAGAACTGCATGATATGGATCACAGCCCTGTGACATTACAAAAATCCTCGCTCACAGCTGCCAGACTGGCTCAGCTGACTCATGTTCAGAGTCCCTCTGATCAGTAGATCTGGGGGTAAGAAGGAATTCTACGCTTGGTGAAAAACACACTGAGGTTTTTTGTACTATGAGAAGTAATTACCTGCTGAAAGGATCTGGTGTATCTTACCATATCAAATCCTTGCCAGCGTAAGGACCCTTGGCACTGGTAGCACTCCTGTTCTTTGCTCATGACAGTTTCTAACCCAAGAAATTATTCCCCCCCCCCTTTTTTTTTTAAACATTAAATTAAGCCTTTGTACCTGTTACAAAGCTTGCAGGCATAACATATGACCTGTGACATCCAAGAAGTCAGACTACATGCCCCAGCCACAGTTCTGTGAAGATTCAAGCAGTTTTAAACTTTTATTACCAAGGCATTACTTGGACAGATCCATAGCATCCATTTTCTTATTTGGAGATCAGTAATATTTCAAAGACAGGGGTGGGAGGGAATATGAAAAATTTAGATTCTAGAATACCATTTTTCAGGACGCCAAAAGTTCCCACTCTTTATCTCTTTAGTAAATAAATGTTCATCTTCATAGAGAGGAAAAAAAAACCCAACAAAAAGTTTTGGGCTGTAATTTTGCCATTACACTGATATAATTATCCAATAATATCCAATCCACTTATCCAATAATTAAATTACAGACAGACCTCAGCATTGAGAAAAGCTTACCATTACGGTCAGAAATTACCTGGGAGAAGTGAATCTGGAATATTTCAAACCATCTAATGAAATGAACAGACATTTGAAGCTGTGCCATATGATGCATCAGATCTACCCGAAAAGGACAAAATGGCCCACACCAGAAAGTGCGCTTTCGCTGGGATAGGCTCATTACAGATTGAACTCAACTCTGAGAAAGCCGTTTCTGTGCTAAACTTCTCAAACTTTGATTTCTTCACTACCTTTCAGAGTTTTGATTTTGATAGATTTTACTGTGCTCTGCATTTATGATAGATGAGAGTAGATTTTTATAGATTTGCATTAGTAGTTACATTTTAGAGAAGTGTTACATTAATAGACATTAAAACTGAGCATGGAGAAGAATGACCAATAACTATCCTGACTCCTCATATATCTTCAGCTGAAAGCTCTCTGGCGTGTGTTGGTATGATCTGATCCCAACCCAAGTACTTAACTTGTGAATTTTTCTGAAGAAAAAAAAAAAGTTAAATTAAGTCTGCATATTTACTTAGGAATCAGGACTAATATACATTATTGATTTACTGCACTTTGCAGCTTAAGGTATTTTTTTAATGTCTTACAATGCTTAAAACAAAACTCTGTGTACTGAATGACTTATGCAAATATTGCATTAGAATTTAGTTTCTAAGCTACTCAAACATAAAAGACTGAAATATTATTATGCTATTCTTCCAAAGAAGTAATACAAAAGCATTTCCAGTCAACCAACCTGGCGTCCCAGGATCACCGTCCCTCACGAAAGATACGGAGCTCAACACACTGGTAGAAAATATGCTTTCACTAACCACAGTCACAGAATTACAGACATCTTCCACCACCCCAGCAACACATTAATCACAGGTTCCAGCCTTAAATTTCTGGGCAGTCTATGAGATGAAAGACAAGCACTGCTGTTAGACGTGTTGAAGCCTTAGTTACCTATGTGACTTCCCATCAGGAATGGTGGAAATGGGGAAGCTAAGAGGAAAGGAAGAGTTGGAGAAGCAAAGCAAGGAAGGACAATACATCTCATTTCCACGGTCAGACATAACAGTGACTCACAGGTCGTAGGGGACAATCTGAGGAAGGACACAGAAATGGGTGGACAGCTCTATTAGAATGATTTTTCTCTTATACACAAGGACTGACATGGAAAAAAGTAAAAAGATAGTTACGGGTGAGGTAGCTGAGGAACAGTAAATCCTGTGAACAAGGGGGAACCTCCAGTGAAAAGTGGGCTTTACAAAGAGGACATTTGAGTAAAGGGAAATTGCTCTTAGAGAGAAGACAAAAGCTTAGGGAGAGGTTGGTGTCAGGAAGAAGATATTCATATGGTAGAAGACAGAATGTAGTAAGAGAGCCCTCCAGAAGTTGAAGCATGAAAAGTTGAGAACCTGGCTGAGATTTGATGAAAGAAGAAAGTTCAATTCCAGCACAACAGTACTACCACATTTTCCGATGTACGTAATTAAGAGAGAAGAAAGGTGAAAAATAATAACCGCACTAGAGGCAAGAGTGACTGGAAAGGTAGGTTAGTGACATCTATGGGTGGTACTCGGAGATCAAAGCATCAGCATCTCCAGGAAGATTTTGCCTGGGTTAATGATACATGTTTTTAGCTACTGATGATTATTTAAATTAGGATCATTTTCCTAGCTCCAGTGGGTTAACCCCAGGGCAACTGAGATTTCCCCTCTTCAATTTCTTTGCCTCTAACCTACCGTCCTCTCTCAAGCATTTATGTTGCCCTTTAGCTGACCACTCGTGCTTCGCTTCCCTTCACTGACTTCTGCGCAATCTAATCAGAATGCCACCATCACACTCCTGGCAGGCAGAAGGCACATCAGCTTCCAAAGCCATTAAAATTATACGAATTCTCGTAAACTGCAAGTTGTCAAGTTTGCCTTCATTTCAGATCCCCCAGCATCCTCCTGAGTACTGCAAAAGTCCTGCAAAGAGTTCCCCAAGCGAGCCACATTCTGAAACACTCTGTTCTGCAGTATAAGCGGGAATGAAGAGATTTACAGCAGTCATAAAGACAACCTTAAAGGGCCATTTTACATGTGAACTGTGACAGTTCAGAGAGACTTGTTATGCCTATGGTGTTGCTTCCAGGGGAAAAAAAAAATCCAGTTTGTGGATGAAACAGTAGGCGGCAAGTACAAAAGCGTAAAGAATCACAAAAGGAAGAGTATCTACTGAATTGGGTAAATGCAGAGTTCATGGTCTAAATAAATGCTGAGGCATTGTAGACAAGGTGAACAATCTACATTTGGAAACAGATGTGTTTGATTAAAAAAAAAAAATCAATGCTGTAATATGCCTTGAAAATGTGTTGTTTGCAGAAAACATCAAGCAATATTACCAAAACCCTCTGTTCTCCTTAAGATTTCTTGGTGACATATAAACTTTCTGTGTGCTTTAGCAAGCAAAAATAGATAAAACACTTTCTTTTGCCAACCACCTGAATTTATGTCTGCACTCACACTTAGTCTGAAGGAATGCCAACACTGTAAAAATAGAGCAAAATATCAAAAGAGTTAAATTTTTTAAAGAGTACATTTATCCTGTGGACAATAAATATTGAGACTGAACAGGGTATGCAGTTTCTTTCATAGACTTAGAAAATTGTTTTATGTAGCTTTATGGCTGCCAGGTCTGCAGGCATGTTGTACTGTAAGACAGATGAAAAAACCCACAGTGCTCACTCATCGGGCTACCCATCATTTTAGCAGGCTAAAGGACAACTGAAAGGCTCGGAAACCAATGCCGGGTTAAATTGTGTGCCTTCAAAATGCGGTTTTAATAAATGATGCAGACATGTGGCACGTACTACATAATTATCTTTATTCCTTTTGAAAGCAAAGGTTGATTAATATTTATTTCTTTGTATATGTTTAGTTATGAAGCACAGAAAAAGGATGGGAAAAACAGTTGCTCTTCAACTTGAGCTAGTTAGCTGCAGAACAATCCATTTGTTCCGGATTTGCTCACCCTTCTGTGTGAACACCAAATGTAACATACAATTGCCTCTAGCAATGAGATACACCTTTGCCTCCTGCAAGCCACGTAACATCTGATGACCAACATTCTTCCTCACCTTTCAATTTGATCCTACTTCTCTGATCACAGAAATGAGTTGCAAAGTTTACAGAAATACAAGCCATTAATTTCCAATGCCTGTAGAAGAGCCCTTTGACTCTTCTGACATCTAAGGTGTAGTAGCATCATTTTCCCATTCTGGACAGTACTGCTAATGAAAAAATAACCTTTCAAAGGCACGTAAGGGTTACCATAGGACTATTTCATATCAGCTCTGTGGGTAGTGGCCAGAGGAGTCTCTGCCACCCAGTAAAGTTCAAAACTAGCTAACATCCACTTTTCTTGCTTGTTATATAGCAAGGAGTGATACTGTGATACAGTAAGTGCAAAATGATTTTATGGCACAAACTTATTTAAACACATGATGTATTACAATATGATAAGAAATTAAAAATTGGAGGAATTCCCAAGGCTCACCTCAACAGCAGGGGCCACTCCACAAGGGCTATCTACTAGGAGATGGCAATCCATGTAGTTGGGACACCATCATGATGTTAGGTACCAGGCAGTGAAACTCCGAATCAAGCAACAACTACTATCATTGAAGAGTATTATTTTGCATATTAGCCAATTACACAAATACTTAAATCTCATCACCTTCCAGAAACTCTTATAAACCTAGTTAGTATTTATCTTTTGATTATTTGGGGGAATATTTCAGATGACAATGGATATTAGAAGGAGAGCACAAGCAAGTCCAGTGGGATCTTTGAACAAAGCAATTAGAAGCTGTCAGGTTGATTAGGGAAAGATCATGGAGGGATTTGATTTCATAGATGTAAATTTTTTCTTTGTTCTCTGTAGCAAAGCTATGGGGAGCGGAGCTCATAGGGCTCTACAGAAGACATTTAGCTGGGGTGTGCTACACACTTTAACTCATCCTTGCACAGAGGGCACAATCAGTTCCCTCTTGTTCACGTCTCCTGCTGTCCCTTACCAACGCGCCACTAAGCAGCCCTAACTCTTCAGCAGGAGACGTGGCAGCAGCACTCCCGAGAGGTCTTTGGTTAAGGCACTTACCTGTATAGCTAAAAAAAATGCCCTCCTATGCTCCTTCACCTAAGAGAATTTGAACCTATGTCTTCTACTTCCCTGGAGAGTTGCGGACTACCAGGCTAGAGTAAATTTCTGGGGTAGAGGATGTTTGCCTCACTATTGTCCCATTAAACTAATCCTTTAAGTATTTTACGAATATTAAAAAAATAAAGCAATTGATTCGCATTGTTTTGGAAAGCAATCAGAAAAGGCATCAAGTTCTTAAATTTTTCCCTGTGGTTTGATTAAACTACAAAGCTGGGAAGAGACTAATTACTAATAAAGCTCCAAAGCTCATCTCTTGTGGTCACCGTCCATTTCAGTAAACACCGGTTGTTCTTACATCATCCATCTATTTCAGAGACAACTACAGTTCTTTCTGCACACTCCCCAGCACCAAAGATTAGAAGATTGTACAGTTAGATTGTACACAAAGTTAGATTGTACAGTTTATATAGCCATTACAATTTTTAAAAAAATATTTACTCTTAATATAGCATAACAAACTGCGGGAACGGTTTGTTACTTTCTGTAAAAAGAAGTGTGAGTTAGTTCTGTTTTTCTCTTCTTTTAATCAATCCATAAAAATGTTAATGTTCTTAATAGCACTCTATTGCTGAATCTCTACACAACAAAAATGATTGTTTAAACTATTTTTTGTAATTTCTTATCAAGACAATTGGTCGCCATGTCTCTGCATTTCCAATAGTTTCCAAATTCAATTTCCTACTAAAAAAACCCAAACAAGTGCAAGAGAGAAAGTGAGAGAGCAGGTAAGGACTTCAGAGCCCAGCTGCGCTGCAAAATCAAGGAATTCTCCGTATTCTCCAAAGAGGAACTGAAATTTGTGTTTGTCAGTCACTGAAATCCATAGCTGTCAAAGTGGAGGAAATTCACTTATTCTGACAGTGGAAGAGCCAGTTTGTACAGACAAACAAAGCTCGGAGACGATTTTTATAGTTAGGTTCTGCATACATCTCAGTACACCAGGTTTCAATTGCACAAAGCAGTTACGCTCAGACTTCATTTCCAAAGGATGACTACACCAATTTCAATCAGTAAGATACAGCCCAGCTCAAAAGTTTGTGGGCACATAAGTTGCTGTTACTTACGTGCAACTTAGAGGTACAAAAGCTATTGTGTGCCAAGACGGACAAAGCGGTGGCAACGAGTTAGAGCACGGGCTTACCTCGTGGGGAAATCAGGATTCAAAGTTCAGTAACCGTCACTTGTGCGACTCTTTAGGCTGCATTTTGCAAACCACAAAGATGCCGTGAAGTAAATAAAACAGAGATTCGAGACCTGGACTCGCTTAGTGTGTCAAGAAAAAGTGCACGGGCAGAGTACCTTTGGGACAGACAGCTACTGGCTGTGTCTGACAGACCAAGGTTATCAGTCATTCCACTTTATTCCATCAGGTTTATTCACATACTAAAAATAAATCCCATACATGTATTTTACAGGCTGAAACATAAACCCCTAATAGCTAAAGAGTTTCTCTTTCGAGTGACAGTTCAGATAATTATTCCTTTCAAAATCTGAAATGTCATTTACATCCTAGCTTGAAATAACTTCTAATGTATTGCATTTAGAACAATCCCTTCACTACAGTATCTCGCAGCCCACAATATAATCAGCATTTTCTTTATTCTTTGACGGGTATTCCACAGCCCTCCCTCTCACGCACAGATAACAGGTACGTTAGCCAGATATGGAGCCAATGTGTAAAAAACCTCAGAGTCTGCATAGAGAAAAAAATCAGTAATAAATACACATACTTATGCTGTAGTTTCAATAGAAATCATGTTAAATATCACCAGATTCCACATTTGTAAATGTAACAGGAAAGCTACATTAAACCTGCAAACTGGAGAGACAGTCCCTCAGCTGCAGCAAACCTTTCAGAAAATGGAAAGGACTTTCAGGAGATGGATGTAGCAGAGATTTAGACCTCTCTCTCTGCCTCTCTGCTGGAAAGAATGGATGCATTATCAAAAAAACTCTGAAACATTGGAAATATTTGTGAAAAAAAAAAAAAATCCTTCATGGGGAAATTGTTTTTCTCTCAGTGAAAAACAGAAACTGTTCAGAGCACCAGTGATCATCATATACGCCTGTCACTGACTAAACTCTCATCTCGGTCGGGATGATGAATTCCTGTCTGTCTCATCTTCCAGCTGCTTATCAGTAAACAATCTGAAATTCCAACCACTGAACACCCAGGCAGGAGGAACCAGGGCAGTTCTTCAGATCCCTGCTGCTGAGCCCTCGCCCCTGCGGACGGTGCCCACCAGCACGTCTCTGCCAAAGACGAGGTGCTGCCTGCTGCTGCTTTGTTACAGCCTTGACTGCCCATGGTCTGTCGGTCATCATCTTGTCACCAATCCTACTCTGTTTCTTGAGAACATGAATTTGCAGTGGCGGTGAAAGAGCAAAAAAACCCCTTCCACACAAGATTCCTTCCTTTTCTTTAGTAATATAAGCTGAGCCATTGCTACTGTTACACTTAATTAAGACATCACTTTGCAAGGGCTTACTTTGTTGAAAGTTTAAGACAGAACAATACCACCATTATTTGATAAAGCTAAAAGAATGACAGTGCAGAGCAGTGCCTGGGAAAAGAGGGAGTCTGCCGACAAAGCAGTAAGAAGTAAGAGCAAAAGGGGCATAAAATACATTGAGGTTAGAAGAAATGCAAAGGGAACTTAATAGTACTGTATGACAAACAGAGTCTACGTTTATCCAATTAGTATTTAAGTCTGTCACTCCTCTTATGAGGAAAAGCCTGTAGAGAGATAACTTTCACAAAGTTCTCATGGCAGGAAAAGACGACAACAAATAACTAAAGCCCCATCCTGCTCCCTGTCCCATCAGCCGTATGGCAGCCAACTCGTACAGACTACTCCTCACCTGCCAAGTAACAAAAGTAATTTTGGTTTAACAAAAGGTACCTTGCAGTAAGACAACATCTGCAAGGAATACAAAGCAGGCATAACTCTACTAGTAGCCTAAAATACAGCATCGCTACATTGAGAATTAATATCCTGGAGAAAATACTGTAAAATGCCCTGCAGAGGAGGTGTTCTGTCACTGACTGTATGTTCCCCGTCTACGCCTTGGCTAGGGAAGCAGTAATCGACTGCAGAGCCGTCACTTCAGTCAAACATTCTGTCTCATACGCTGGAATCCAGCTGCCAGCGTGATTAGCTTCCTCCAGCCCCAGAGACAGAGCAAGTGCAACTAGCTGGAGCAATTCACCAAGGAGCCAAGAAAATCAAGTACTTTGAATATTTTGCTTCATCAAATCAAATCCCACTTGAAAAATAAGTGACCAGTCACTCTGGGAGAAGACTTGGTTGAGGTTCAGTACACACTGTGGGCGAAAGAAAAGCTTGAGGAGAGGTTGTCTTGGCAACATCGTCTGATTCATATTTTAAAGATAAAACCACTCTCCAAAGCTAACTTAAAGTGGATGACAGAGACAGGAAAATAAAAAAGTAGGCACTCGTAACGTCTTCATAACAGAAAGCACTGCCTTCTGTCAGCCTCCCAAATTATTTTGGGACTGTTTGGTAAAGTTTCTCTGTGCATTGTAAAACATTCTTTATATAGTACCTATTAAGACAAACAAGAAAGGCTTCAGTCTGGAAAAACACAGCATAAACTCCTCCAAGTTATTCATCATGTGAAACAGCCTCAATATCTCATGTACTACCTTTTTTTTTTTATATTAACAGACCAGCAGACAACAATACTGTTGCAGTGTAACCATGCTCTCGTTACCAATTTGTGCATGTATGCACTTTATAAAACGTAGAGAGACTGGTAAAGATTCTCCACTTTTTTTTTTTTTTTAAACTGCTCTGTGTACAGTCGGTGATTTTAAGTGCTTTAAGTGACATATGATTTCCTCCGCAAAGAATCTTATTAGACCTGCGTCTGATGAGGTGGGCAGGAAACCCCATGAAATCCCACCAGGCATTTGTTGGGAGATGAACACGCACAGTACAGGACAGAACGGCAATGCCAGAGTGCTACATGCTGGATCTCACCGGTATCTGGTCAACCTATCCAGGTACTTCCTTCCAGCAGTAATCTCTTAGGTCAGAAACTCCAATTATTAATCATATTTAGTAAATTGCTTTGTTGCTAAAATGCTCTGCCTCTAATTTCATCTGAATTGTCCTTGTTCTACCTTAGAGGAATACAGACAATGCCTGATTTTGCATATTGTTACTTTGTATACTTCTGTCAGGATAATGAGAACGTAGCTAAACTGGAATGTCCCAGGTTATTTGTCTCTTTTCCAAGTTGTTTAATACCTAAAGGGAGGGAAAAAAAGGGGCGGGGGGGGGGAGGGGGGAAGAGGGGGGGGACAAAATCTACATTTCTCTGCATTTCTTTTCCCTCTAAAATACATTTTTTTAAAATGGATGATTTGCACTCAGCATAAAATTCCACAGGAAATCAATTCCAGAAGATAAATGGTTTACAAAGTTTTGCCATGCCATTTCAATCTCCCTTATTAAATACTTCAGGACTTCCCCCCCCCCAAATACCTGAGATCCCACAGTCACACAAGCAGTTACAGAGGTGGCTTGAACAACATCCAGGTATTTTTCCCAAGCAGAGACACTTCTCTGCAACCTCAGTAAACTTAGGGGTTTTGTGCCTTTGGGTACCCATCAGCTGCCACCCACCCGCACTGTGGTTCTCCAGCCAACAGATTGCTCACTCTCCTGGTGCTCTAAGGTGCCTCCTGTCACCTCCGATCTCGACTGACCTACACCTTTTTGTCATGAGCTAATACCAATTTACAGGTTATCACTTTTCTCTAGATCGTTAGCTCTAAGCCAACGACCAAAGACACTCCCAACATTCTGTAACTTGACAGCCCCTACCATTTCTATCTCATAGGCACTTTCTATATCCACGCAGCACTTAATCTCTCTTCTCTAACTATTAGTCTCCTCAATAGCCTCTTGAGGCAACTACTGCTGAAATTTGAAGAATTGTTGTAAATCGGTGGAGAAGATTGATTTAAACACAGGCAAAGTCTTCATCAGATCTTTCCGTTTGTGAATAATAGACGTTCTTTAATTCCCCTCCTAATAATAATTTTTCTTGCCACTATAGAGAGGTTCACTGCTCCCTCACTCCCACGCTCAGCTGAGCACCAAAGACATGCAGCTCTTCCATCAGTCAGTCACTTTCAAAAGCAACCTTCACACTAATTTCACCATTTTGACTTGAATTTCTTTTTTATTAGTTACATTACTTTTCCCAGTCCTGACTTGTAACGCTGCTCTGCTAACAGATGGCACAATCCTTCCCTCAACAACAAGAAGTCTAACACTTTTATAAAGCTAATATTTTCTTAACGGGGATGAACAGGTGGGCAGACCAGAGGGATGCAACAATTACATTTAACTGATTGACAATAAAGGATGACCCCAAATACCCGCGGCTAATACAGTGTAAGTCTAAGCGACAGCAAGCATGAAAAAAGTGCAAAAAAGAAAATGGGCAACCCCCACACACACTTGAAGACGCTGAGAGCAAGAGCCATGGCTGCTGCAGCTGCCTGTGCAATTCTGCAGGCACAGGCAATGTTCTGCCCTCGCAGACGTATCGGATCGCAGAAGAGCTGCAAGGTAATTGCTTCTGATTGACTGCCACCGCGAGACCCTCTGGAGAGCATGCTTTTCTTGCAGGACCCTACCTTGCCCCCCTTCCACCCCTCAAAGAAAGCTCTGCCTATGTTCTCCAGGACTGCATTCCCAGAGGGGAGCCTGGATTAGCAGCTGATTTACAGAATTATTTTATAAAGACATTTTCCCATCACTTCTGCCTAAAATTGCTTGCCATTAGCTCTACTGATTTCTTCTACAATGTAGGCCTTCCATGGCAAATTAATACAGGACTGTGTATCATCTATCCCCTGCAAGCTTTATCAGTGCTTGAGGTAAGTGATAAAGTGGAACAGATAATTACCTATCTCAACACCAGCAGCAATCAGGGGATTTTGGGGCCAAAACAGCTCATACTTGAAGACTGGGGAAAAAAAAGGTAGGGAAGGTTCAAAGAAAGAATCATTCCCAAAGAAAAGGTCTTTGTGAACAAATTAGAGAGTCAACTGTGCTATTTTTAGGTGTAGGAACTTGAAACATGCCTAGGGTAGGTAGGAAAAAATCCTAAGTGGGTTTTTCTGGTCTTGCCTCATAAATGTAAATAATACACAAAAATCACTTGTTACATATTTATTATGGCCTTTACAGAAGAGACTATATCTACTGCTAATTTTTCATGCTAATTTAGCCAGTAATACACTCCCAGCATTGGGGCTGGTCACCAATCATCACTGACTCCTAGTCATCCCTGCAGGCACGGTCCCAGCCAAGGGAAGCAGGGCAGGGTTCCCTCCCATGGCCTTTGCTTCTCCTTTGCAGTGAACCAAAAGATAAAACAATTACGTGAAAGGAAGGATTTGGGACCAGAGTTTCTCAGGCGTTCAGCTGTTTAATGTTACAGACACATGCTTCACGGGACTCTCAAAAGACTCTAATAAGCTACAGAGACATGGGACTTCAGTATCTGGCCCACAAAACCGCGTCAGGCATCCTGCTTTGTAGTTCAATGCCTTCATAGTAAAGCTCAGTAAAATATGGAACTTAAATCCCTTTTTTTTTTTTTTAAATTTATTGAGATGAGCAGCTAATTCATTTTCAGTAAGAAAAATACTCTGTTCTGACGTTTTCCATCCCAAGAATGGCTGCCATTTCTCCGTCACCCTTCCCTCTGGGTTCACTGAAGTGGATCAGAAGAGCCCACGTCAGCCCCGTGCTGCACTGCACTGCCCTGGGCCAGAGCTGCCTCCTGGGAGCGGTACCTCACGAACGCACACCTCAATTTTCCCCTCTGGACTAGGCATCGCTTTCTGGGATGCACAGTGAAGTTGAGCTTGAGAGAAGAATCCCAGTGCGTTAAGAAAGAGAATTTTGTGGAGAGCTTGGCTTAGGGGAGCGAACAGGGGCATGAACTGAAGCATTGGTAACAAAGTACTAATAAGTGAAATGCCGCTAAATTGATATGAAAGGAAAAGTTTGCGGTTTTTGCAGACTCAGAAGTGAAACATTGGAATTGTGTTTTAAAAGACCCACGCCAAAATACTCTTACATTTATCTGATAAAAGCAGCCATCACGGAAAAATCTATTTTCCTGACAGAAGCTGCAGTTTTGCAGGGAGGTATTCTTCCACGAGAAAATTACTCAACCAAAAATTCCCAGCCAGCCTCAGAAAATCTTTAAAAACTGGTGCTGTTATTCAAGGGTACATTACCCTGCCATCAGAGCCTTCCAAGTCCTTTAAGGGTAAAAGAAACCCAAATATACCTCTGTAATTGGCGGTGTAAAACTCAGTCCAGTGGACAAGGACTGATGTCCTTTATCCAAAGCACAGCTATAGAAAAGCTTAGGTTTTCCTCTCCCCAGTTTCCCTTCTTTAAATAGAAGAAAATTGTGATTAAGACCAAATAGGTGAAGTGGAATCCACTCCAAATCCTTCTTTTGAAGCCTACGTTAATCAAGCTTTCTCACTGATTTTGGTAGAATGGTAACATTATACAGTTACGAAACAAGAACTAATCATGTCGGACTCTCTGCTTGGCCTCTCCAGTACTCTGCTACGGTTAGAAATGTGGTTCAAGGGCAGCTCGCAAGTCACCTTGTCACTCCCAATCGCATAGGCGTTACTGCGCATGCTGCTCATTTGAAATACCTCAGCAATGGTGCATTACAAGAATTAGGAAAAACTTCTGGGCTCCATTTACAGCATTTAAAAGAACTGCCAATTTTCTTTCCTGAAATGAAAATATTTGTCTTGCTCAAAATGTGAGAAAAAGGCCTATAAATAAATAAATAAATAAAGCATCCCAATGATTTACCAATTTACAAACTTTGACGACGAAGTTTTTGTTACAGCACCTGCTGAATTTCCTAATAATGCCAACATTCTGTATAGGTGTGCAAGTTTGAATTATACAGAGCATAAAACTTTGTAAGTTAGTGTATGAAAGCAGACGTGTAAACCAAACAGTACATCACCACCTAACACATGTAGTCAACATTTTTCCACGAATATCTGAATGGGTTCTATAAAATGTTTTTTAGGCAGTTGGACTGGATGATCACTGTAGGTCCCTTCCAACTGAACCATTCTGTTCTATTCTAACTGACCTCACCCATTCACATTCACTCCTTTCTTCTCCTGAATGGCCACGGTTCTGGAGTTTTTAAAAGGAATTATACATTTGAAACAGTTTTTGAATGCAGAAATTGCACTCAGTTATCCTAGGAGGAAATTACTGAAGCAATGACAAACATCCGACACATCTGCAAATTTTCCATATTTGTATTCAATTCACAAACAGGCAAAAAATCTAGCAAGTAAAAACAAAGGCACAGCACTATTCTTACTAATACTCTTCAAACAGGAAAAGGAGACTAGCTTTGACTTAATTAATTTATTATGTCTTGTGCATCTTAAAACACAACTGATATTTTAGTTTCATAGCATGCTTGGCTGAACAAAGAATTAATCATCAACGTAAGGTATAGAAAGCTTAGTTTAAATGTTGTCTAGGCTCCAATGATAGCAGATTATTAAAAGCAAAAGTAACTACTACTGGACAGATTGAAAGACTGGCCTTGTTCTGAGTAGAATATCCTGCTAAATATCAGCTGCCTTTGGAACTGAAAGATGGCAATGTCTATAAAACTTTACTACAAACTAATGCAAGAGATGAACTGGTAGATTGTCAACAGGTTTACAAAAAATACATAGAACACTGCAGAGATATTTGATAAGGAAATGAAAACTTATGTTTTCATACCTTTCAGCTTTATGACTTATTGGATGTCTGCTATGACTTATTGGATGTCTGCTCAGTGTAAGTATACAATACAGGAAAAGTCCACATTAGCAGACTCATGAAGCCAAAATGTATGAAAATAAACTTTTTTAAATTTTTTTTTTAGATATTTTTATTCAACCTAATAAAGTAAAATATATTATGGATTTCTTAGAATAAATTTAACAGTTATGCCCTGTATATTATTAAAACATTGAACATTTTTTTTTAAGGTATATGGCATTAATGTTACCTGTTGAGTATATGACAGCAAAGGAAACACAGTCTCCACAAAAATCTGAGCAAATGCTGGACAAATCAGGACACCCGGATCCAGTTCACCGATGTTCTTTGCTATCTTGGCCAAGTCACTGAATCAACCGTCTGCTGTAGTCCCTTTCTCTGGGTGCCAGCAGTTGCTTGTGTGGTCAGGTAAGGCAGTGAGAAGGCCATAAATACATCAGCAGATGGAGAGCTCGTGAATTGCCACCATTAATGCTGGCAATTTTAAGTTCTTCAACATACATTATTTCTATTTACTTGAAGCAGCTTAAGCTTCAGGTTCAAATGCTCAGTGAAAAACCACCAACATACAGACTTGCCAATATTAAGGCTAATTAAGTCTCTGGTACTGCAAACAACACAAACAGTGCAAAAGGCTTCCATGGGCATTCATTGGGATTTCTGCGTAAGCTCCCTTTGGCAAAGGAAGCATGCATTTAGTGACCATTCAGTCAAGAAGGTCTGTTACTTTCATCCTTGTCGAAAGCATGTTCTAGTTATACACACCCAAGCATCTTTACCAAAACTGGCATCCCTTCATACACAAAATCTCCATGGTAAGAGGCTGGGTTGGTGGGACTTCTCATTAGGGAAGCAAAAAAGTGCCTGGGTCTTCACAAACTCAAACGAGTGAAACAACAGGAGTGTTTTTACTATATTGGAGGACTGACACGTGCGATTACAAACACTGTAGTTTGAATCTTTTGCCATTACTTCCACAAACTCTCCATTTAAGATCTTTCCTGTAGCAATTTATGTTTGCATCATTTGCATAAGAATGTTCACCTGAAAAGCCTTCTTACACAACTAAGAATCACAGCAAGAGAACCGAGGAACACACCACCACTGCACAGACCATGTATGCCTCATTTATTAGTCAGCTCAGGACTAGGTGTGGAACAGGCTGCTTAAATTCTCTTGGTTGGCAATGTTTTCTTAAAAATGGAAAGAAAAACAGCTGGCTCAGTTCTTGATGCAAGCTAACTTTCCAGGCTGTGAGAGTGCCAGCAGGTTTCAGTGCTGGGATGACCCCACTCCCCTCCCAGACAGGCTGCTGAGCGCAGCCCTGGCGAGTGCCCCCGCTGTGCCTGCTCTACCTCTGAATCTCTCATCCTTTTCAGCAGAAAATGCAGAGTATAATTATTTTTCCTGCCTGGTGGATGACTTTTTATAATTACCGTTACCAACCTTCACTGTTGAAATATATTTTTAAATGCAATATACCTAAAGGTTACAGTAGGTATTAAAATGAATCAACTAAATAATGGTAGTATATGCCACAGTTAAAGTAACCATAAGACAATAAACAAATTACAAATTTCTAAAACTCACTGCTGTTACCCTGGTTTCATTACAGCCCCTCTGTTATGAATTTTGCTTTTTATAGTGTGCAAATCATAGAGTGATTCAGTTATCTGAGTATATAATCTGAATGGCCTTTCCAACCTGGCAAAGGCATAAGACCCTGAAAAAAATCAGCACACATACTTACCCATGCTGCTGCTGTCATTCTTCCAATTTGCCAGTCGAATGACTGTGTGAAGACTTCACAGCAGCCAGAGGATTAACTGAAAGAGAACAAAAATGTGGTCAGCTTACTCGTAAAAAAAGCAAACAGGTGCAAGACAACAAATGAAAATAACACTGATTCCACGAATTCAGGCATACTTGCTAGAAAAGTCTAAGATAATAAGTATTTCAGGATTAATATTGCCCTCTCCTCATTCATTGCACCAAGGCCCTTTGGTATCACTTTCCTATTCACAGTGGTTGACAGCATTTCCTAGGACATACCATTGAAATTTTTTCTTTTCTGCTGAGACCATCGTTCACCGTGCCAGCTGAGAATCTGGACCAAAACATCCATTTGCTGGGACTGGATCTAAACCATTTTATGAACGGGTTCAAATACACTCACTTCCCAAACCACAGAAACTCCTGTTATCTCTTTCTAACTTTCTCCTCCTCCACCACTGTCTCCAAATAAAACTTTGCCATTGAAATATGGAGGTCTAAAGTTCACGCTTTTTTTTATTTGCTCAAACGCTATCACTGGGAGAAAAAAGAAAACCAAAGCAAAAACAAAAACACTTGCAAAAAGATTCCAGACACGTATAATGCAGAAACTGGGGAAGCTTTGCTCTCATTTTTATGTGAGGGAAGGAGTGGAATGACAAGTTTTTTTCGTATTGCTGGAGTTCAGTGGGTAGGCTGCTACTGGTTATAGCTAATCATATATTTAGCAGCAACAGCACATAAGGTCAGCAATTAAACTGCTAAGGGAATTAACACACATAATCTAGCTATATTGTAAGAGCTATTAGCCAAATAATTTAAGAGACAAACTATGGAATCACCCAAAATGCAGCAAAGAGGAATGCGAAAGACAGGAACCCTGACATCAGCCATCACCCAGTGCAGAGAGGACACAAAAGCAATGTAACTGCCTTTGAAGAGCATTTGTTTGGGTAATTACGTATTAGCTGCAGAAATGTCATGCACATTCTGTTAAATAAGCCCCTGCTTTCAAAGATGAGCCATAGCCTGGTCTCCCACGAAGCTGAGCGAGTCACAGACGAGTCCCTAATTGGGGGTAACAAGACAGCGAATTCACCTTTCTTTTCTCCCAGATCCCCAGGCTCATGCATCGTCATGCAGTTCTCTCCCTGAGGAGCTCCGCACTTTGTTACAATCCAGTGTGCAAAATTCACCGGCAAATGATTCACAATTGTACTGCCTAAACTCTGGGGAGGAAGACTAAAGGGGCTAGTAGGGACGGGACGAGCGTGAGCAAGGCTCTGTCTCTATGTGAGCATTCCTCCTCCAAAGAGACTAACATACAAATGCAAAAAGCAATTCCTTTTCTCCTCTCTCCATTGCTCATTGTACCCCCGCAATAGTCGTGCTGCGCTAGGGTTCTCCCCTACGACACATGTATACTGCCTTCTGAGAAAAAACCTCTCGTGAGATTCACATCACGGGTGACTGTTTTCAATGCTGCTGAAAACTCTTGGTAATAATTCAGTATGTCCCTTATTTCTTCCTTCACCAAAAGGTTACAGTCTTACTACAAGCAGAAACCGCGTTAGGACTCTTGCTTTACCTGAATGAAGATACTTGACTGAATTAAAGCGCTCAGTACAGCAGGCTGTAGAGAAAAACCCTTACCACTGAGGCAAAAGTAATTATTAGTGAATTATGACTTTATTCTACTGCGATCTTCCTACTTCTCGCTGGAGTTTTATCATACACATGATGATTAGAACGTACCTGCTGAAGTTTTAAGTTGCTTATTTTAATAATGGCAATGAATAGGGTCTTTTAAAGAAATTTATTTTCTGTCACCCAAGGAGAAGCCATAACATTAATGGATATTGGCTTACACTGGTTTGTACAAGGAGATGCAGCTTTTGCAACTTTCATTTTGATTCCACTTCTACAGTTTATTTTATGCGAAGTTTCAAAAGACATGCACGTGTTATTTAGAGATTTGTGTTCTGTGTTTGAAAACTCCAATTACGCTTTCTAATTAAAAGCTTTAAGTGACAAGTCTATACATATAAAAAGGAACCCAATAAATGTAGCAACATCATCATATTGAAGAACCAGAACCCAGTTTCCTGATGCAACTTTTGCTACAGAGTGAATTTCAGCTCAGAGAATGCAAAATATGTAAAGTTTTTTAAAAATGTGACAGTAACAAAACAAACCAAATCAATTTCTGATTTCAAAAAGAAAAAATAATGTACAGACACTCATAAAATTCTACTCTTTGGCTTTGTCGGTTGCCTTTCAGAAAAAAAGAAAGCCTACTCAAAACATTCAAATTTTTTCAATTGTATCTCCAGCCACTGAAGCCTACAATCTGAAAATTTTATGAAGTTCACCAATGGGTGGAATATGTTTTCTAGAAATACCCCTCTCATACTTTCATACCCTTGCTTCAAACAAAACCCCCAAGGGACAGATGCTGAGAAGTGCTCCTGAAGCTGTAGGCCAGGGCCAGCACCACAGCCAATGCCTGTGAACATGGGTGCTGCTGCCTGCTGAAACAGGTTAGCTGCTCACACTCCTGCCTGCCTTCCCCTCCTAATTCTCCTTAGGGAAATAAATTACCTGGCTACGGGCACGCTACCTCACAGGGAACAGCCCTGGGATCACGCAGCAGGGCTGGCTCCTGCATCGCTGCAAAGGGTTCACTTGAAATTGGGCGGGCGAAGGACAGTGCATAACAACTTGTGCTTTCCTTCTTTTTGAGCTTCTCCACCAGTCTCCCCAGCTCCTGTTCCCTCGACCACCTCATCCCCCAAGACTTTTAGGAATGCAGCACAATATTAGATGGGAAAACCAAACAAACTGCAGAGCTGAAGCACCTACAGGCAGTGGATTCAATTACTGCGTACTAAGCCCTCTACATTACAGGGCTGTAGTCGGGAAGACGACTGCTAAATTAAATAACACCAAATGAATGCAACTGCCCTGCTGGAGCAAGGATCTCAACAGTATAGCCAAAATACCAGAGCCCAGCTGGACAATTAAGTAATCAGAAAGAACTTGTAGTCTTCCTTGCAAAACACGATGTTGGATAAAACACTTGCTGACATGTTTGCTGCAAGTCTTTTCAGACCTGTCAAGCCTTTTCTATGGGTATTTTCTAGTGAGCTCTTTTTTTGTTGGGTTTTTCTGTTTTGTTTTGGTTTTTTTTTTTAAAGTGGATTTTCATTTTTTGGAGCCACCTTCCTAAGCATACCAGATACAATTCTCATTTACAGTTCACTTAGATGCTCGGTTGTTTGGTTTTGGGGTTTTTTTGGACAAGTTTCTGGATTACCCATGTTATCTGTAAATAACCAAAGCATGCTAAGAACTTCAGTATCACATGATCTTTACTGCTAAGATGGCAAGAAGCAGAAAATGAAAACATCAGACAAGTTCTCTGGGAGAAATACGCTAAACCTCAAGCACCATGTAAAATAAACATTAAAACTATCGGTCTCTCAACCAAATACCTATTTACATGCATGCCAGGAGACACAATTTATCCCTAGTTTCAAGCGACTTTCATTTTTCAGCTCACAAAGAAAAGCCTTTCGCATTCATAACGCAACACAAAGAGATAAATTATTCAACCTAAAAAAAAAAAGTCTGACATTTAAGAAAACCAGTCCAGGGGATGTCAGAACACGTTAGTTGCTTTACCAAAGTTCATCAGCCCATCTGAAATAGGTTGCTGTGGCTGACTGGCCAGCACCAGGAGCTTCAGAGGAACCTCAAAGGGTTTCCTCAAGGCAGCCAAACAATAAGCACCACAATAAAATCTCCCTTCCTATACTCTTAATACTACAAAATTTTCAGGCACGCAGTCCAAAGATTATATGAAACATCCTTTACTGTTTTATATATTACATACAATAGATGATCACATAAACTGCTTATCTATTTATGAAGGTAACACAAGCAGAACATTATCCAGAGATTATATTTTCATAAAGTCTGCTATGTTTCTGATCTCTCTGACTCTTCGCAACATTTTGTATTATGTGGAGCATATGTCTGACAATCCAGGAGTTTTGCTTGCAAACCAAGGCACTGAAACACTAAGATTCTTCCAAATATTTTCAGCTTTTTAGGTTTTGATTTTATTTGCAGTGTTGCCACGCTGGATATATAATGCGATATTCTGCCTACCTTTATGAATAAGCGGACTTAAAAAAAAAATGCCACTAATTTTAGTTTCAGTGAAATCTTGAAAAGCTAAAAGTATGTGTCATGGAGGTACGCTAAAACTATCCCAGATGGAGAACAAGCTCCAACAACTTTATTTCACAAAACAACCAGAACCACACGACAGAAAGAGGGGTAAAGCGAGACCAGGCACTGCTCCGATAACATTTAACAGGTAACCGGCGGCGGTGCCAGTGGGGGTGCTGTTACCGCACCTCAGTACGCACCAGAACGATGACCCACAGCGCGTGTGTGCTCACGCTCAATGGGGGAATTCTCTCCCTCTTGGGGGTACCCAGAAGGTACAATCGCTCGCCTGGGGCAGGCGAGGGCCGACTCAAGGATATATCCAGAAGGAATCACTTGCCACAGGGAGGTGAGGGCCCTCAATCCCAGGAAGTTCCCTCAGGCAGCGTCCCAGCCCTGGGGAGAGGCCTCGAACGCGGGCCTGCTGCCCTGAGGAGACCACGCCAGGGAGGCTCTGGTGGCGCCCAGGTCGGGTCTGAGCTTGGTCGCTATTGGTCACGATCCAGAAGCTTCTCTGAGCCGAGGCACCTCATTGGCTGCCGACCCTGTCTGTTGGTCGCAGGGTCCCGCTTCTCCCACCCCCTGCTACTGAGGGGCGGACATGGCCAGGGCATGGCGGAGCACAAAAATGAGGTGGGAGAAGGCAGCGATTGCCACGTTAAAAGCCCCGATCTTTATCTGGGGGAGGGCGGGAAGTGTACCTGTCACAGTATGTGCTGGGGAAAAAGAAGTCATTTCCTTTCGCACAGACGTCAGGTGTCTCATTCAAATTAACATCCCTCCCCCTGTCGTCATGGGAGAAGGAACAAACGCAAGGGCCCCTGCTTGGAGTCCAAATAACAAATGAGAGACCTGACCATATCTGTTCTTATTTACTGCTTCTCCATAGTGAACAGTATCAATCTTTTCTCTCTTTCATAAAAAAAGTTTTTCCCCATCCCTCATCTTGCTTGTTATCCCTCCCTGGTCATTATGCTTTAATCTGGCAGAAAAACTCATTATGAGATCCAAAACTAGATTAAATGACTTGGGAGCACACATTTTTATACTCTGAGAGCAGACACTTGCAAAGCTTACAGAAGGATGTATTACGCTTTCTAGTTTCTACATCACGAATGGGTATTTTTAGAGATAATTTAGTCCAGCATTACCAAATGAGGCACTTTAGTCAGGGCTATAAAGGACATCAGAAAAGATGACTCTAATGATGCCTGAATGTCAAAAATCTGTGGCATCATCCTCCATCTAAAGCAGTCAGCAGGGAAACCTGGGTATGGCATACTTTGTCCTTACCCCAAAATTTGCCTTGCTATTCAGGGGGAAAAGGGGAGAAAAGTAAAAAAGTTTCCGCCTAGCTACAAGAATTTGCAATCTTAATGCAGCGTCTTTCTGAGCAAAATCTTAGGGAGCAATACGAGGCATTTCGTTGGGTTTTAAGAACAGTTTGATCTTCCTTGCTTTGTTTGTGCACATCCAGGAGAACTGTCCTAACCATGCTGATGCACAAATGTGAAAATTTACAGAGGTAATGACTTGCATGGATGCATCAACCTGCAAATGCCTCCATCCAGGTAAAATACAGAGGATTTTCAGTGCTAGTTGAGGGAATAAGCAGCAGAACTGAAATCATTAGAATCAGGGCAGTATTTCCCAAATGCACAGGTAAGAAAGGAACGGTTCTACGGTCATCAATCACTGCAGCAGGGGAGGGAGAAGAAAATTAACGTTTTGTGTAACAAAGAGGTTTTGAGGACCATTTTGCCATAAGGCAGCATAGTCCATTTCTGAGATAAGGACAGCCTCTTGCCTTTGAAAAACCTCCTGCTGATAAAACCAAGAACGGAAATCAAGGGGCTTAAGAGCACACGTTAAGTGCTTTCCTGAGTAGGGACAGACTTGTGCATGTGCCGAAATGCTTCACAAAACATTTGTTACCGTTGACAAGGACTGAGGATGGCATGAGTAATAAAGAAAGTCCTTTAAGTATCCACTTAGAAACATCCAAGTCATGCACTGTGTTTATCAGTGAACACATTCCAGACTGGCTCTACAGGTCCCCATGTTTCAAGAATCAAATGTGAGTCACAGAACTGGAAGAAGGTCCATCCTTAGGCCATATCCTGCATTTTTCAAGATACTTGTTTGTTTTGTTTTTTTTTCCCCTGCCCACCTGCTGCCATTGAACAGAAGCAATGGGTGAAAGGAGGCAGACGTTCGGTCATTTGGGACCTTGGCAGGAAATACATCATTATCCAAGCATGTTACTTCTTACCCATCCTAACACGGTGGTTGCTATAGCTAAACATAACTGCAGGGGACGAAACCCAGCAGGACAAGGTGTTGAACTTGAGGCTTAACCTTCGGTTTGCTGTCATCCCTCCTGCCAGTTGTTTTGACAACACAAACATTTGGACATTGGCATCATTAATGATACTTCACACTTAATTACATTTTTCGGCTTCAAGCTTTTCATAAGGTTAAGCTCTACTATGATTTCTTTGTTTTCTTTAAAGAAACAAAGAGAGCTCTGTATGAAGAGTATCTTCATTTAGACAGAGATTACCCACTGAATTTGTAAGAAGATTAGAAGATAAATATTAATAAGATTAGTCTATATGGGGAAATTAAAAGGATCTATGAATAACGTTGCTCTGTATAATTTAACACACAGATCTATCACGCTATTAAGTGAATCTGATTAAGTCTAATTTGCAAAACTGAAGAAAGTGAAATAATCAAACTGATTAATAAATGAAGTTGGGCAAAAGTATCTGTTCCTAGCTACTTGTTCTGCTCTACCAAAGTCTGGCATCTCCAGTACCAAAATGTGTGGCTGCCTCCTCCTCCTGCTACAAACATTTCAACTATGTTTACCCATGTTAAATAAAGACAAATATAATGTAAATACTACTAAAAAAAGTAAACGACATAATGGTCCAGGTTGAAATACAGCTAGACTACTCCATTCGATTCAGTGGAGTTAAGTCACAGGCATTTTTTGGCATAACCCAAGGTGCCTGAGAAGGGCTGTGGATGACTCTTCAGCATAGCCGTTACAGGACAGGGCAATGGTAATGGTACCTGTACGCAATCTCTTCAGAGCAGACATGCCCTGAATCCCACAGACTCAGGCATTAACTGACTAAATCCAGGCTCGCGGTAAAACAGACTGCCACGTATCCCTAGAAAACTGAGGAGTGTCTTAAGAGAAGGGGATGTTTATTTTCTTTACAACGTACTGACTGTTCCAGGCAACAATTAAAGTGTGCATGACTACAGCGGCAAGGAAAATGAGAATTTTCCATTATCTTTATAATGAATTTAATTTCCTGAACTTGGCTTGTATTTTATTTAATTTACTGACAGGCACAATCTGAAGTGATGCAATCTTCATGCTTCTAAACCGGAAGGGGTTACGCCAGTTAGGCCATACTCTTCCCTACAGGTTATTTATTAAGAGTTTCCCTTTCATGGAATTTATTTTCTGCATGAAAGCAAATGAAAATGTAAACCTTGAGGGAAGGAAACAAAATAGGTAGGAAAAATATTACAGTTTCAGCTGCCATTAATAATATCCTTGAATTGTAGCACTAGCACGATCCCTCAAACACTCCAAGCAGGTGCATTTACCAAGACCCATAGCAATGGGAGGGCTTTTAAGCTAGGGCAGACGGACCATCGCACACTTTTGGCATTTCTTCTGACTGGGAAGTCCTGTAAACAGATCATTCCTTCAGCACAGTCACAAATCAAAGAACTGGAGTCTCCACAAAAAGGCAAATTTCTTCCCATAATTGCCATTGTTATTAGCAGGGACTCACTAAGTGATAGGTGCTCACATTGCATGCCTTAACATCCCGGTAGCTGGTAAGTACGTACATTTTATCTCATTCTTTGATGTAACATGTATGGACGCTGGCCTCTATACTTTTTCTATTCCCATACATAAATTCCAATTAAGAGCTCATTCTTATGTAAGATTTAATGGCACAACCTGAAAAAGACAGCTACGTGCATATATATATATATATATACACACACACACACACAAACACACACAATTTTTTTTTCCCAAATCAGGTCCTTGGCTTTCCTAGGACCCCATCTACAAAGGCACAGAAGAGATCCTGTTTTGAGAGAAGTCTGCTTCAAATGACAGTGGTGTCTGTCTGCAGAAAACCTGCCTGGCTCGTTACAGGTGAGTACGGAATGAGTGCGACGAGGCCAAGAAGGAAAATGGTGTCTTGCTGTGAAGGCAGTTGTTGAATGATGAAAACAGCAGGGGGGAGGAAGGATTCAAAGATCCTTTTACAAATGAAACTTTTCATGGTGAGGGCCACAGAGTTCTTAGTGATATGGGTGCAGGAATTGCAAGTGGGCTGCTGCACAAGCGAGCCTTTGCTCCTGCAGAGCTTACTTAAAATATTCAACAGTAACTTTCTCTTGCTAAATTATCCTGGAGCCTCTACTCTATTAATATTAGTCTTTTTCCCTTGTGCTTTGCATATCAGAAAATTAAATTCGTGAAGCACTTCCATTTCATAATTGCTTAGTATCCCAGTAATTTCATAATTGCTTAGTATCCTAATGATTTAGCAATCTGCAAACATCTATGAAGAGTACTATAATCTCAGAATACAGCAAACAGTGTTTGCATATTTTAGTAAAAGCCCACTTGCAGCTCCTAACAGTCAGTTTAGAGTAATGCCGGTAACTTTTCCTGTGCTATGCACTCAAGAAGATGCTAGAGCTATTACAGAAAGAGAAGAAATAGCAGTGAAAAACATCCGTGGCCTGTGTAACTGAGGAGTTCTGCAGTGTACTGATCCCCTAAATTGTATGGAGGAGTTATCTGTATTATTAGTTGACAGTATCTGGGTTCATAGGCGGTGCTCTGAGGTTGCAGGAAACTTTCTCATTATTTACTAAAAATGCTGAAGCTGAATGGGAGAGGAGGCGTGAGGCAGGAGGCCGGTCAGACTAGTCATGACCTAACCCATAGCCAGGCAGATGGTCTTTTTTCCTTCTTTTCAGTCAAATGAGACAACTTCTTGCTCACATTCTGACAGCATGCCTTATATAAAGTCCTTTAAAAAGTCTAATCATCACGTAAGAATTAAAGCTCTTTGGGATACATACCACGTTTTCTCATTTACTTAGGCTTTGTAGAGTGCTGGCTCAACGAGGCTTAGATCTTTACTGGTGTCTTTGAATGTCACAGCAGTACAAACAGAAAATGCAAACAAAGTCACTGCATAAACATTAAGCAGGCAAGTAGAAGAACGACCCTGGCAAAATGAAGCCCTGTTAGCTATCAGCAGAGATGGGGAAAACCTACTGCTTGAGTCAAAAGGGTTCAACAGTGCTGAGTATCGCAACAGTTGCTGCATCCACATAACAAGATGAAAAACCCTAAGCAGAATGGAGCAGAAAGCAGATGCAGCAAGACATCGGAATAGATTCTCCAAAACAGGAACAGGAGAGAAAGAATTACACCACTCATTTGGAAGTAATGCCAGCAGCGAAACTGAAGGAAGGTTAATCTCCTTCATTGAAAGTATTGTTTACAAGCTCCATCATTTTGCCAACTTTGCTTCTGACGAAAGATGCTCTTTTGTTCTTAATGTTCCCGGGAGAAGGTGAAACACAGCTTCCTGGGGATATGACTGCAAAGACTGAGGATAACTCAAAAGATTTTTTTAAAATTTACATGTGTAATCATGGCCTTGCTGCAGTTTACAGTAGCAGCTTCACTGGTTTTCGAAGTGTTAAGATTTCATTCAGTGACATGAGAATCCTCACCGATCCCTGAACAGTATTGCTCTAAACCTGGCAGAAAACCCCACACCCCTTCTCGAAGCAGGAAATCGATCTAGCCATAGATCGGGCTACTCTGAGCCTGATCACCGTGCTGGGAAGAACGTACAATCAAAGACAAAGAAAGCGTGCGGGAGCTGCCTGCTGCTGCACTCTTACCCAACTTACAGAAAGGGGATACGGCCAAGGGGGTTTTTGCTGGTCTGCCCAGGGGCTTAAAAGGATCTCCTGATGTGGATGGCCCAGGTTTTCACATCTGACATAATCTCTGCTTCTCTCTCCCGCCCCATTCTGGTAAAGTTTTGCTTATTTAAGCACATTTATATATTGTGTGCATAAGCCTAATGCATAAAGCAAAATCTGTTCAGTGCCTTTCAATCCAAAGAGTTTCAGAGGACAGGGGAGCCAAGAAACAGCGGAGCACTCTGCAAGCATCTAGTGAAAAGGAGGAAGGATAAATAAAAAGGACAAACTGGCAGGCATTAACATGCTTGTTTTCATGAGTTATTTTCCCGAGCTAGAGATATTTCTTATAGACAGCGATACAATTATCATAGAGCAGAAAAGAGCTTGCCATTTATGGTAATGTATGAAATCATCACAAATCACCCACGCATGTCTGGGTGAAGGCTCTCTCTAATCACAGCCAATGGCTTCCAGCATCAGGGTACAAAGGCAAAGAACCTAGAAAACTGAGGGGGGGAGCTTTACGTAAGTGCCTGCTCCAAGGTATGAGCTGGGAGAAGCTGTTACGGGGTCACTGATACGCTAGGAGACTGTTAGCTCTCAGTGCTACATGCCCTCTTGCTAAGAGCTGAAATAAGAAAAGCTGTTAGCAAGGCAGTTAGCTCGAGCAGCGGGTGGCAGGGAGCAACAAGGTATTGCTGGGAAAAAAAAAAGCAGGTCACCACACAAAACCTGACAGCTTAAATCAGGCCGTGCTACCCAGCAAGCTTGAACAATCCCAAGCTGGAGTCAAGCGTTAGTGTGGAGGGGGAAGAAACCAGCTGGTCTAACACTCATTTCGGCAGACAGAAGAGCACGGAAAGCGTTATACCCAAGCAAGGCGGCAGCGTGTGCTACTTTGCCCACTGAGTTGCAATCGTACTATTGCCCTTCAGTATAACTCTTGTTTGCCAAGCTAATTTAAGCATGCAAGCATGGAAGATTAACTCCTTGCCATCAGAATGTGTGGTTAATTTTCCTCAAGTTTCTAGACAAGAGCTCAGCTAATGTGGTCGCAATGGTGACCCTTGATCTGAAACAGCCATTGGTGGTCGCACACCAAGCGCTAGCAGAAAGACTGCCCTTGTGAGCACTTCCAGAGCGCCCAACCAGCATTTTTATTTTGCTGGTTTCCAGCTGGAGAGCTGAACTGAGTAATTTTAATAGGGATCCCCAGACACCAAACTTGATTCTGCTGCTAACAGCCAAGGCTGAGCACCAGAATAACAGACAAGACTGCGGGAGAGGGCAGAAGATAAGTACTTTTTAAATTTTGGGTTTTTTCCTTGAGTCTTAAGCCTAGCTTTAGAAATCCAGACATTTCTCAAGATGGTGACTTGGTGTCAGAAACCTCACTGCACATTTTTAAAAGAAGCCTTGGTGCCTGCCTACAGAAGGATGCCACAGCTTTCATCACTGTTATCACTTCTCATCCTTTCCACTCATTTCTGCTTCACCACTGAGGGAGCTGGTGAATAAATTACTTCCATTTTCAAAACCAGGCTGTGTCATTTTTTCTTGAGTGTTAGTTCCTAATGGTATTTTCCTTTTTGTGATACCACTATCAATTTCAGGCCCAATTCTGAAATCAGAGAAATACAGGGAAGCCCTCTTTACTAAAGTCCGTGAAGCAACAGAGATGTCTAATCAGAATCAAGCCTGTTAAACATAGAAGATCAAACTTCGCCTTTTCTCTGGGTCTCCTGAATACAAGGTACCAGAAGGAGGATTTGGAGTGTCTAAAGAAATGCTCTGGTTCAAGTGCAGTCCTGACAGAGGCAAAAATGCACTGAGTTTATGGAGTACAAGATGTCAGTTCTGCTACTGAGACCCACAGATGTGGTTTCCAACATTCTGTTTGCAAATCCCCGGAGTTCACCTGACTGTCTTCAAGGGATTGAAGATGGCTGAGGAAAGCAAGCAATGGCTAAAGAGAAGGTGTGGAAGGGTATGTGCAACTCAAAACAGGTCAGCAATCTCTGATTGATTCCATTTCTTCATTTTTTCACCATTCATGTAAAGGTCGCAGCTATAAGCAACAGTTATGTCTATAAAAATATTGTATTTATATATTTTGTATTTACTTTTAGATATATATTTTATATATTTAGAGTCATATCTATTTATTCTGCTATTGTTTTTTCCTTTGAGAGGGAGGCATATCCCCAACCCATTGGGAAAGTGTTGTGGCAGTCATTCAGAGTAAGATCAATTCAAGATTATTACAGTACATAGCTACAAGCAATTCAGCAGTTTGATATTACAAAGCCATGCAGAGTTAAATTAATCCCTAGCCTGGAAAAAGATGTTCAGTGCAATCAGGAGCTGTAGCTTGGAGAGGCTGCCAAATCCTATTCCCCAAAATGCTATTCCCTCCAACTTCAGAGATTCCATGCCACTTTCCTCCAGATCACTCTGCCATACCAGGGATCAACACTGAGTTTTCAGAGCTGATCCAGTTTATAGTTCAGGCATAACATGGTCAACAAATTAACTGCCAGAGGCCGATACAGAAGCAGAGATCTCCTTCCTCACTTTGGTTTCTGTCTAAGATATACAGCATGAGGGTATTTCCTACGGCAATGTTGTCAGATCGGTGGGCAGCAGCAGCAGCTTTTGAGGGACTGGGGCATACACTGGAAGCTGCGCGTAGAGAAATAACCATAAACTAAGACATAATTTCAAACCTTAACACAGGGCATAAAAGCAGTTCACCAAAACAACGTTGCTTTGGTTTAGTTCTGTGCATGTTTCTCAAGAGCCACACATAAACTTTTCATCACAATTGTAATTAGCTTGTTTGAAACTAAATCCATTATTTAACTCTCCATAATGAAGCTGGTACCAAATAGGTCTGACTGGACTAAACCCTGTCATTTGAAGAAAAGTTGCAATGTAACAATGTCCACCAACACCATTAGTTTTTCTCAGCAGCTTACATGGGCCACAAAACAAAATCAGTTTTAGTTCAAACCTCCATCATGCTGTTTTTCACAATTTCACTTGATTTCTTTGCAGACATGTAAGTCCACTAAAAATAAATGGAGTGAGGATTCTGGCTCTGCTTTCCTGAGTGAGGACTTTATGCCAATATTAGTCTAGACCAAACCCTAAAAAACCCTCCAAACCCCTTCAAATACTGATCATGTCTCCCCTGTCATTGACCTGGAGGATGACTCAAATCATTTTTGATGCAATCAATGCTTTTTATGCTGTCAAATGCAATGACAGCATAGCTACAGTGATGATTATTGCTGATGGGTGATGCAGGATTTGATTTGCCAAGGCAGACACATCCCTACCGCACGCCAGCCTGCAATCAGAGTAAGTAATACAAGCAAAGTAAGCTTTCCAAATCACCCATGCAGCAAGCAATAGAAGACAGAGGACAAACTCTTAGTGAAACTTTGTTCACAAAACTCATAAACTCAACTTGTACCCACAGTCCAAGCTGCATTACATACTGCAGCTGAAGACTACAAGAGCAGTTTGCCATCCAATCCTGTAAGAAACCGAAAAGGCAAAACCCTCCTACGCCAGTAATATCAACCGAGGCAGAGCACAGATGAGTCCCCGGCTCCGTCATTTCTCACACTCACCGGGTCTTCTGTAGGGGAGCCAAGGGTCACCCTCTGTGCACTTCACATACTCGTTTCCAAAAGGTAATGTTGAAATCTGACAAGTTCAAAGGGGAAAACAATCCAAAATACACATTTTCCTCAGGCGTGATTGTGACTGTCATTACATTGCCAAGAAACTTTAGTTTTAAAGCAGCATAAGCAACGCCAGTTAGAATAATTGTGAAGGTATTAGCAAGGCCACAGGCAACTTCTGATGAGTAAAAAGATACAGATATTGACAAAATGGTTATGTTTGTCAGGCAAATTTAGACTTTGCATCTTGTATAATCCAGCACATATTTAGCCAATCAGCACGTAAAATGGCATGTGTCAACCTGTAAGGGAGCATGTGGTTGGTTACTGTGACACACCAGGGCAAAGGCTGGGAAAACGTAGGATTTTTGGAAGAGTTACGTATGTCTTGAGTCTGAACTGCCAAACTTCCTAGTCCTTGGCAGCTTTATTTTCTTTTGAACCTCAAAGATGGGTGTTCTCTTATGTACATCATTTGTTAACTAGAATACTTTCATACAGTTCCCCTTCTCAAATGTATGAGGCAAAAATCTGCATAGCTACGCATGCTGGAATGCACCTGAAAATGCAACCGGTTATCATTCAACAGCATCTTTTGCAGGTAATACTCTGTGGCTATGGTCATCGACTCCTACAGTCAATGCCAAGCAGAAAGGCTTTCCTTGAGCTATTACTGAATGCTTGTCTCAGTGTCAGTCCAATATTAAATGCATGCCTCGAGAGAAATCCCATTTGATGGTTTGCCTGTAGGTACACTGTTTAAATTCCTTCTGTAAGACACTGACTTTAATTATCAAGCAAACATTTGCAGCTTATAAGAATATTTGAAACAAATGTGAAGAATAAAACTGTTTGAGAATATCAGCAAAACAGCACCAAGTTCTAATTAAGACAAACTAATCAAAATGACTGTGTTTGCCTTATTACAAGTTGTGTCTTCCCCATTTAAAAAGCTGCCTCATGGGGGAGCGTGGAGAAGACAGAGTCAGAGTCATCTCGCAGGCGTGCAGCTGAAGGACAGGGATCAGCAGGCACAAGATGTAACAAGGGAATTCCCTTTTTTTCCACCAGAGAGTGGTCAAACACTGGAGCAGGGGTCCGGAGCATCTGAGGAATCTCCACCCTTGGGAGATATTCAAAGCTCATCTGGATGAGGTCCCAAGCAACCTGATCCACTTGGACTGCTTCGAGCAAGGGGTTGGACTAGGAGCCCCCAGAAGTCTCCTTCAGCCTCAACTGTTCTTCAATTCTATGATTCCAGAGTTGGGAAAAGGTGTACAGAGAAAGAATATATTCATTCCTTTATTCCCTCTTCCCAGTAAGCACCTGAAACTATTTCCATAGAAATGGACTGCTGCCTTCCAGAGCAGGTTGGAGTCAATTTGCAAAACTATTTTCCAGCCCAAATATTTTTATAAATACACATATGTGAGGATGGGCGGGCGGAAACGGAGAGGACGAAGTCTGTGCATTGTCAGCATTGAAGTAACACTGCTTACACAAGACTGCAGCTCCCACTGAAATCAGAGGACAAAAATGGAAAGAAAACGTCTTGGGAAAAAAGATCTGGTGGAAATCTGATGAGAATAGATTGCTAGTATAAAAAAACCCACCAGCTATGTGATAGCTGTTAATAAAAGAGGAAGCCTTTCTGGACTAGTTTTCATACATGAAAAAAATTACTCCTCCTCTTATTTGCCTATAGACAGGTATGAGAGATGGACAGAGGTGTCTGGGAAACTCCAACATTTTAAACTGGATTCTCAGTGCGAATTGGAACATCAGGCCCTGCAGACATTCAATATGTTGTCCTAATCAAGCCTGCCTAAGGACCAGCCTTAAAATATCATCAATCGCCTATGAGTAGAGGGAAGTGCTTCCCAAGACTTTAAAAGCCCCGTTTTGTGAAATATGGCTCGTCAAACACTTTCAAGATTGGTTCCAAATCATGTAGGCCTTTTAGAAGTATTTCAGGTGCTCTTGAACTACAGGCAGAAGTAATACTTATAGCACTACCATTCAATACTTACTTGGACAATTTTTTAAGAAGAGGTGATTTGCAGAAGAGATAGAACTTCTCAAATAACAACAATAATATGAAGATATATATCTCCACATCTAAAATATTAGAAAGCCAATACTTTGTGAGTCCAAAAGCCACCACCCAGAGCTAGGTCTAGACCTCTCTGCTGATCATTGTTTTTCTTAGTCTTTATGTTTCAACTGATAAAACATTTCTATAGTTGGTGCTAAAATCATTACTTTTTGTAGTATGTTGTTAGCTGGGAGGAATGCATTATTTAAGGGGATGTGAATCTAAGGATTCTTGTGGTTCATGAACCTCAGCATAAATTACACATCAAAGCTAACATTTTTATTCCACCATCTAATATTTTCTTGCTAGTCCCAAGTTAAACCCTTGTATTTTAACACAAGCTAAAATACACTCAAAAATATGCTGCTATAGACACAAAACCAAATACGTAAAGACCACAGTATGAAGGAAAAAGGCTAAAACCCATCTCTGATAAAACATATTCCTTGAGGATAACGCTGTCTTTCCAAAGATGAAGGAATAAGTACAGTACCTACTGACCTGGGGAATGACTGGGAACAAGTACATGAAAGGAGAAGGTAGCTTCAGCTTCATATAAAAACCAGTGCTCTACCAGTGCTGTTTCTGGCATGGAGGATTAAGGACTTCTAATTACGGCTTCTCAAAACAACAGAATGGAGACTTAAGCTCAAGTCAACAGCACACCAGAGATCTTTCTAAAATAAAGACTAAAATAAAGTAGGGGGGATTTTTAGCTTGGTTTTCCTGGGACCTTCCTCCATTTTCTCCTCCAGCAAATTCTTCTTCTTCCTCTCCTCCTCTCATTTTTCAGTGCACTGGAACTGATATAAGCACTATTGCTTGCAGGTATGATGACGGTATGACTTTAAATAATACAGTTACTTTTACAAACATGATACCTTTGCTATGCTTTAATTAAAAAAAAAAAAAAGTTTCTGATGGCAAACGAATGAGCTGACAGAACATATGGTCCTCGTCTTAAACAAGAGAGACCGGCAGAATAAGACAAGCACCTTCCTCATTAAAGTAACTCTGGCACCCTGGCTGGATTACTCTTGTATTAAAGATAACGTTTACTCGCTGTGTAAGGGATCACCACTCACACACTCCCAAGCACAGAACCTGCCACAGTCTGTTTGCCCCATCTACCCAGCAACAGACCACAGCTCACCCATATTACAGGCACATCACATCACTCTCAATTTAAAGATATTTCAACTTCCAGCCCCAGTTGAAATAATACAGCTTAATCCACATTCTCTCCCCCTGTATAATCTAGCTGAGAACAAAACCCCCAAAAAATAGCCACGGAATTGATTTTCTCCTGCTGTTCCTTCTTCAGTGCTATTGTCCTTTTAGCAAGTTTTGTAACACCTCCAGAGGCCTGAGCAGCACATTCCTTTTCCAGCAAGACCTCTTCAGAAATCAATAGCACCTATTCAAGGGATTTATAGCGTGATTCTGCAAAAATCCTTTCACAGTGGCTTGCATAACTTGTTAGGGAAACTGCGTGCAGCATTATCTTTACAAGTGCTCTTCTAAGATTTTAAAAAAAAAAGTCAATGAAGGGATAGTAGCACAAGTAGCACACAAATATCTAATGAACTGATGCAAGATTCTAAGATAATTTTAAGAGTGACACACCAGGGGGAAAATTCTTCTCTCTCTGGCTTCAGGAAAGGTATTGCCGCATAAAGGCAGAATACCCCTTTATGTGACTGGGAGTACTGGACTCCTTATATTTAGTGCCACTGTGTTAGAGGAAGGATGAGAGAACACTAAGATTTCTGATCAATAGCTGTCACCAGCAACTTCTCAGTGTGATGCAACTGGAAGTGATGAATCTGGTCATAAAACATTTAATAATTTGCTCTACTGAAGAATGAAACATGACCCAAGTCACGGTTAAGCCCCAATTAGAGCAAGTACGTAAATCACCTTTAGTTTGTAGGTCTGGCTGCAGCACTTGGAAATTCCCTCCCTGGCCCAGAGTTGTTACTGCTCTGCTTCCCTCTGACTGCTGATGGCACATACAGTAACTGTTATTTAATGTTCACTGAGCAACTGAATGATTCCAATACTTTGAGCGCAGGAGTTGTGCTTTTAGGTTATCTTTCAGATACATCCAAGTGACACTGCAAAATGCAAGCACAAAGGTAGGTGTAATTTCCTCATTGCTGTGAAGACAAGTGATCAAGCGCTGATTTGGGGCACACAAACCACGGGGTAGCCAGTACAAACTATCTCAGAGAGTACTGGACAGGTGGCTCTGAACAAAAGTCTTCCCTTTTTCCTCAAAACTCTTTCCTCCAGTAATCAAACACAACCAGATGGTTCACAGAGATCCGTTTGTGGAAGTACTAAATAACCTGACAGCAGTACTAAATTACTCATTGCTAATTACCTGACAGCAAGACCTTTGACAAAATCAAATTTAGGATTACCTTCCACTGTTAGCTTTCTGTTCTCTACCAGTAAAATGCAGAGAGAAGAAATTCTGCTTCCCCAAAGGCAAAGAGTTTGCTTAGAAACAAGACAATGCAGCTGAGTGTCAGAGCATGCCAAGGCTGCCATAGCTTTGAGATGGAGCTGCCCATATATTTCCGTATACGAGTTTCTGAAAGAGGACTGGAAGATCATTCAACATGGGAAAAGCTGAGCTTCACTATAATAACAGTTCTGGTATTTCACCTTAAACAGAAAATCTCAAAGTGACCACAAAAGACAGAAAAGTAAAACAGAAGATCTGCACACAATTCTCTATTTGCTTATTGTGTCTTCAAGACAGGTCCTGGTCTCAAGACAAATGAGTGATCATAGAATCGTTTGGGTTGGAAAAGACCTTTAAGATCATCACGGCCAACTCTTACCCTAACCTTGCTAGGGTAAGGTCTGTCCAGTCCCCTTCAGTCCCCAGGCGTTTCCTCCTCCTATCGATGGGGTTCAACTCTGTTGGTCCTACCTGAGCTGCAGGCTCCGAGGATGGAGCTGTGCCTCCCTGTCTGCTGCCTCTTCCGTCTCAGCAGGATCAGCATGTCACTGAGGAACGCTAAGGCCTTGCTCTCTCCTCTGAAGAATTTGCATGTAATTGGGAACCAAGCAGAGGAAAAACTAAAAAAAAAACCAAGCCCACCGCTCCAAAAAAACAACCATTGCCCATCATTTCAAGTATATTTAGCAAGCATTTGGACTAGAAAACCAAACTACCATTACAAAGTATTAATAGAAAGAACCCAAAATATTAAAATATTCTTTCTCCAAAGAAAGATTTAAGGGATAGTCACAGCCACAGTAAGAAGGCAGTCTGTATATATTTCTGACAGTAGTTTCTTGTGCCCAGTGGCAATACTGATTTACGTTTTCCATCTTTATTGTTCCTCCCCATCTCATTTTGTTAAATTTTACTGATAGAACTAATCATTAATTCACTTCAGATCATTATCTGGAAACTTTTTTAACACAGAGAAAAAAAAACCCTCCAGGGGATTGAAAAGCACATTCTTCCAAGAGTTTCTCTAACGATGAGAAAAGTAACAAGGATAACTCAAAGAGACCACTAGCCCGAGATGTTAAAGTAACAAATTAATAGCCTGCATTCAGAAATATACAATATATTGATCCTTGTTCAAGTATTAGCATCCAGGGAACTGAAGCACATAAAAGCAAATCATTATCACTTCTCTTGCAGAATTCTTAAAGAAGGAAAAATTATTAATATTCTTTGTTGCAGAATCATTTTTAATTATATGTAACATTTTGGGACTATCCCCACGTGCATTCATTCCAAAGCACTAAAACTTCATAGTGAAATATAGCAGAAGGTGAAAATTAAAAACAGAGAATGAAACGTGCAAAGGTACTGAATAACTACGGCATTCTTCTTTCATACACGGTGTATGCCCACAACACTGTTACTGGCTGTAACAGTTACTGCCTGACACAGAGACGTGCATTTCCTAATCTCCCAGTATTCCTGTAGTGGATGGGACAGAAAGGTGTGTGTAGAACAGCATGGCCAGAAATGATATTACGGAGATGATTTTAAGGAGAGAGGAGTGGAGTCATTGCAATTTGTCCCTTAATACTTGCCTTCACAAAGGAAATCTTTAAAATTCAGTATGTGTCGTATTTGATGGTGTTGTAAAGTAATGAACGGTAATAATATGTGAATAATATATTTGACATGGTCAGGAGTTCAATCAAAACTGAACTACTGGGTGCATCACTTCGAAAACATTCTGTATATATCCAAGAGGATTCACTCATTTGGTTCATTACCCAGTCAACAAAACTCTCCGAGAATGAAATGAGTATAACTAAGAGAACAAATCATGCAAATGGAACACCAGGGAAATGCACACGCCTAATCAGTGAATGGAGACTAGGTTTTTAAAGTCATACACAACCACCCAGAGCTCCCCTCTTGGTTAAGTCCTTTTGTGTGCTCGGATTTCTTTAGGGTACTTTTGTGCAATGAAGTTGAAATGAGGTATTTAATAAAGATTTTCATAATCTCCATTCTTTTCTTGTTATGTTTGCTATAGAAAAAGCAGGGAGATAAAACCAATATGCTGGAGTTCTGCTCTTTACAGCCAACATTATTCTGGCTACCAGTCAGAGCTATGAAAACACGTGCACACATAGACTCGCTGGCTGGCAAGAAGAGGAGAGCACAGCGACCCAGCCTTTTCTGAGATAATATGATTCAAAATAGGTCTTGAAAGGAGCTCAAGAGATCATCAAGTTTATCTCCCAGCATCAGGAGGAGGGCTGGAACCTCTCTGCTGAGACCGTTAGGGATGTACATTTATCTCGCCTCTTCTTAAAGACCTCGGGGTGGAAATACCACGGGAGTCCCTGGAAACCTATTCCTACCCATCCCCATGTGTCAATAACCTTATTACTGGGAAGTACCTAGTCTGTAAATCCACCTTGCTGCTCTGCTTCCAACCCTTTATGTACGGCTACCACACCGCTTCCACCTCTGTCCCTCGCTGTTGGTACAGCTGCCACGTTTCCTTAGCTTGCATATGGGAACACCACAGGAAACGGTGTCAGAGCTTTCACTGAAGTGAAGCTACAGCAGTTTACACTTGCCGTTTCTTCCGCAGCCACAAGGCCTATTAACTTGTCATTGTCAGTTTGACATGATTTCTTTTTGACAAATCCACACTGGCTACTACTTACCACTGTATTATTTTTTAGTGCTTGCAAGGCCTGAACATTTGTTCCAGTATTTTTCTGAAAATGGAAGTTAGGCTGGCTACTCTGCTCTGCCCGCATAATTTTTTTTTTTCTTCATCTTTTTCTTCTCTTTCTTTCTTTCTCCTCCTTTTTCTATGGTAGGGTTCATGCTGACATTCTTCAGCCTTCTAAAACTTCATATATCTTTCTTTTTCTTACTAACTCTGGGGCCTAACTCTGAAATGTGACAATAAAAATCAACTAAAGCAAAATAACAAAACCTGAAAGTATCAGTTCCGACCCCCAGCTAACTGCATTTCCTTTAAACAGTTCTTCTCTAAAGTATATGTCAGCAAGCACCCCTTCTAAAGGGCCTACTACACAAGCCATCTGGATTAATTTTAAACTACATTAAGCTGCAAGACAGCACATCTCTAAGATATCATCTGCTTATGAGGGAAGACTCATTTCTGTATTCCTTTATGTCAACATCCATCACCGACACCAACATGCCATTAGCTCCAATTACACACAACAGAAACACAGAAATACAGTATTTTACAGTCTATTACTCCCTTTAAACATGTATTACAGCTAATAAGAGTTTCTGACAATGCCACTTCCAACTTAAGCATCAGCCATGCTAAATCCTACTTCTAATCCAGGTGGCATTTTACGTCATACGGTCCTAGAGTTGGTTTGATCAGAAGGAGTCCTACGGTGTCACTAACAAAAGAGATTTATCATTAGCAACAGTGATTCGGCTTCAAGACCCCAGAAGTCGCTTGAAATACACGCTTATAGCCACAAATCAAAGATGTTTCTCCCACTACTGTTTCCACTGAAGTGACAGTACCAGGCAGCTACAGGAACACCAGAGAGCGCAAGCAGAGCAAAATGGTCTCTTGTTATGAATTACTCACTCGCAATATTACTGCTTCCCATTAGAATGTTTTACATTTTTAAACCAATTGATGTTGTTTCCACTGATGAGTGCATCGCTGCAACTGCACCCATTTAAGTCAGAGTGTTTAAAAATAACTTGTAAAGAAGGCAGGGGAAAAAAAAATAGTGTTTGTTGTTGGGTTGTCCTTAACGGTTGTTTCCCAGCAAAGACAAAGAGGTAACAGCCTATACAATGCTCAGAAAGCCTTTAAACTCCTGGAGTTTAAGTCAAGAAGTATGCAAACTCCTAGCCCATAAGTAGGGCGTTAGCCACAAGAATCGAGTGAACACGGTGTTTCCCTATTCTCAAGCTTTCTGTGCCCTCTTGCAGCTGACGAGGCTCTTGCCCAGAGCAGAGTCTAAAATGTTCTCAAAGCTTTGGAAGAAAAGACTTCAAAGTAACTTACTGCCTTAATGATTTTTTTTTTTTTTTAAATGAAAGAAGCCATTCCAAGACATGAAAAGATGTGAAATATTACATTAAATGAGTTTAAAGACTAACATGTCTCAGGAGAAGGGAACCCTAAACACTCACTAAAAACGCTAATATAAGCAGAGAGATGCTCAGCAAGGCATCTTGTGCCACGATCTCTGTAAACCCAAACAAGCTTCACAGCTGTGTAAAGATCTTGATTAAGCCACGGGGAACAAGGTGAAGTGTTGCAGTGATAGATTAGTTCCTTTGTGCAGTTATACTAATAATGATTTAAAATGTGCCTCACTGTGCACGGACAACGCTGCTTTGGCAGAACCAAGCATGGAATTTATTAGTGGCTTAGTAAAACGCCAGTCAAAAACAAAGTGACAGCATCTAAGTGACAGGAGATTCAGCTCACTGCTGAATGCTGGGGAATGATGAAACTACACGCAACTTGAGAGGGCATATTTTGATTAGAAAAAGAAAAAAAATCCAGAAACTAACACAGCCTGGACCTAGCATCAATGTCATAAATGAAAAAGGAGTTAAGAGACATGTACCAAGACACGTACCATGGCAGCAAACCCCACCAAGACTAGTATTTCAGAGCAATTTGACTGGTCTATCAAATACGTTAGGATCCTAGCAAGGCAATGAGCTTCAGAGAAGACAAACTGAACGGTTCAGAAAAATGCTATTATCTCAGAACTTTTTTTCTTTCCTATAGTTTCATAATATAGGATAAAGGACTACGGAAGAAAAGACTTGAAGAGGTAATAAATGCTGAAGATGTATGAGGACATTTGGGTCAGCTTTACTGGTGAGCAAAGAAATTTTGATTTAGGATGGTTCCATGAAGTTCAGTACATGAGCAGTGATCTGATCCAGGTGTTCGTTTCTTCCACTTCTAGCTATGGGTGGAAAAGGAAAACAGTACTTATATATATACACCGAAATCCTGAAGGCCTCCAACAATAATGACACCGTTCTACATTGCTTTACAGAATGGGCTGTTTTCATGCTGAATTCTATCTCCCTCCTCTACAACACACCCTCTTTCATCTGTTAAGCTACTAGGAAATAGTTGCACAGACTTTCCTTTTGATGAACAAAACCCAACTCCCTCCCATACGCTCGAAGTCCCTAGTAAAAATGGGCCACTTTCAAGAAGTCAACCCAGAAAGTTTCTGCAGATTACAACAAACTGAAAAGGGTGGTTAAAATGGAGATTGCCATACGGCCTCTACCCTGGGCATTAATAAGCTTGTTTGTACAAAGCACAACATAGAGGATGCATAACAACATTACTTTCTTCATCATCTTCTCTCTTCTGCCTGCTCACTTTCCTTGCCTCTATTTGATTTTTATGACACTTTTAAAAATCTCAAGTCATAACTTACCTATTCCTCTTCTGTCAATGTTGATTTGGTGCTAGCCAGCAGTAGCATTTTTTGCCAATACGTTTTGTACTGCAGACCTAACTATGCTAGCACAGAGCTGCAGGAAGCTTTAAGTTACGCTATGGCGACAAAATACACACAGCAAATCCAGGTCTCACTAACTTCGCATTTCTTAAACCCCGAATTTATGCGATGGGTACAGCACTTGAAAAATGGAAAAGCCGAGACACGACCGAGCTCCCTGACCCAGTGACTCTTCACTGGTCAATGTGGGGAAGGGGAAGGGGTTCCTCGCATGCTTTGTAGCAGTCACTTAGGCCCTAACCTGCCCTGCTGAATGCAGCTCTGAAAAACCTCTCTGGTATTAACCTTGTACTCAGCACAGCAGTTCAGTGTTCTCACCTTCTCTGCCGGTGAAGATGCTGGAGGTGGAAGAGAGTAATCTGGCCAAATATTTCCATGAAGGATAAGGGACAAGGCCAAGGGAAAATATTTTATCTTAACCTGGGTGCTGATAATAAATACAGTTTTTGTAAACTCTACCGAAAATATCTTTCCAAAACTTGAATTGAAGCAACGACAGCCAGTGCAGGGACCCAGTGCCAGTGGGGATATTCACTGGAGAGTTTTGACTTCCTTACTGGAGAACAACAGCTTCCATGGGAGGGTTCATTATAACAAATTTAAACAAAAAAACCCCAGCAAACCTCTTTTTCAGGCCTGTGATATAGGTTTCAGCCACTCACAACATTGACATCAAACCTAACTAGTCAAGAACAGACGACAGCCGTTTTTGCTCTCCTTTAAGAAAGTACAACACCGTTTATCAGATATCAACAGCTCCGTCCCTCTCCTGGATTTATTTTTTTAAATCTTACCTTTTCCAGATTGTATCTAACAAAAAGCATTAACAGCACCCTGCAGGTCTACAAAATGCAACAATATTTTTCTAAAGAATACCAGATTGCAAATGCAGATTACAAATGCATTATAATATAACCAAAATTCATTAATAAATCCTATGGTTATTCCAAGATTGTTTTCAAGCAGAAGAAAACACATGACTTGCCAAGATGTTTTGAAAATGCTTAGTTAATATTTAATTGTCTACATAAAAGAAAAAACAAAGTCAGTCAACTGGAGATGCTCAGAGACTGGAATCATTCCGTAATTATAGATGTGTGAAAATTTGATGGCTTATGATAAAATTTCCCAGGTCAAATGCTAAGATTTGAGGATCTTTTTTCCCTCCTCAGCTGCCTAACCTATGGCACAACCATGGCAGGTTGCTATTAACCTACACAGCCAAAACAAAAAACAAAGCCAGTTTCCCACTTCTCTTTTCCACAATGGACTCTACTAGGCCCTCTACTTCCCATGGGCCTCCCACAATCTCTCGGAAAGGAGCAGAATTAATACTGTCCCCAAATGAAACAAACTATTTCTCAGTTTGGAAGGCTGATCTTCGCAGCAGTAAATCTCAAAACAACTGGACCGATGGGAATTTTTACCAGTTCCACCACATCTGCTTCCTCCCCTTCTAAGGAAGGCTTTTCCTAAGAGCAAAATGATTCAGTTGGAGAAAACTTCCGCATGCCTTTTTCCAAACCAGAATTTCCCCATGCACCCACCACTGGCATGGCCTAGCAAAGCACACTGACTGTTGGTCAGACGCACAAACATACGCACCAAGAAAAGAGTCCCTGTGACTCAGTTTTCCAGAATGTAGACTTGAACCATTTTTATAAGAAACTACTGTTGGAATACTATGATGAGCAAAGGATCCCCAACAGATGTTGACTTGGCTCCAGAAATAAAGTTAATTCTGTGTCAAAGCTTGTGTTGGCACAGTGTAGCAACTGTGGAAATAGGAACAGTTGCTAAATTTTAACCCCAGCCTAATTATCTAAACAAACTTTAATGAATACATGATGAAGACAATACCATGCACTAATCATTATTCTTCAGTCCTTTTTCCATATTCACACTAGGGATATTCAACACTCATCACATTAACCAACGTGAAAATACAGTATTGAGGAGAATAAGTTAATATTTTTAAAAACCCCAACGAACAGACAAAAATTATATACAATATGATAATGAATTTGAGAGATTTAGCATATCTTCCTGCAGAATTTAACCCTAATTTTTGTCAAAACACTTTAATATTACAAGTCATATAAACATACGCAGCGTCTCTAGGTTTCTGTGAAGCTAAAAGAAAGTTCAATTTCTAAAAATAAAGCAAACCCCTTTTCTTTTCCAGCCCCAGTATTTTCTCCCTTTCTTCAACGTTCCAGAGCGCCTTAGGTCCAATGGCACATTGAACTGTTATGAAGAAAGAAGGTACCAACCATGAACACGAGAGGAATAGCTATGGTCTGCCCTGAAAGAAAAAGCATTTTAAAATAGCTAAAAATTAATACAAGATCCGCCATTAAAGCAACCATGTACCTTCAAACTGCGCTGTGATCATTTTTGATGAGTTTGTTTTAGAAGCTACAGCCATTACACTTGACTTCATGTATTTTAGAAAGAGAAAAAAGCCCACCTCATCACTTTTTCAAGGGTGTTTTCTAATTTAGTTATCGATTGTCATTAAAGTATCTGCACTGGCAGATGAGGAGCTCCAACGAGGAGCTCTTGTCAGCAACGACCATGCAATCTCCCTCTCCTCTTCAAATAGGAAACTTTTCTAGAAGAGATTGTTATATAACCAAATTCTGCCTTCAGTACCACCTGTGAATTAACTTGCACCTGCATGCCACGGACATATTAGAGGATATGTAGTTATGTGCCTTCCATGTAATTCAGGGAAAAAGGAATACCAGGACTCTTATTTTGGAAACCGGAGTTTTCACTGAAATTCCAAGACTGGTGGTTTGGGGTTTTTGTTGGGTTTTGGTTTGTTTGGTGAAATACTACTTTTTCACTTTGCAAGAAAATTACAAACTACATCTGGACCATAATTTTTATATAAATTAGAAAGAAGGAAACCGCCATTCCAAGATTATCCACAGTAGCAAGGGCCGTGCAGAACAGCTGCATGAACCGAGCCTGAAAAACACCCATTACTGTAATTAGGAACAATAGGTTTTACAAGCTTACTGTGGTTTTTCCACCAGAGCAACAGTTCATTTGTTCAAGTTTAATAGTTTATGATACCTTTAATTATAACAGTCTTTCCCATACCAACAACTTCGTAAAATTATCTCATATGGTGGGTGACTGAAATATTTACTCACAGAGAAAATGCTGGCTGAATGAGATTTGGGAATTTATCGCTGTGTAAATGAGGTCATGAAAGCCTCAAGAGCTCCCCGCAGGATGACTTTATAGTAGAACTGCAATTTTGGAATATACATGCGGGTGATAATTCTAAGGCCACAGAACATTAGACCCGAAACACTGACATGGGGTTTTGATGGAAGAAGCTGGTGAATTTACTAGAAAATAAATAGAAATAAACTACATGCAGAATGGTTGTAATTATTCAAGATACCAAGAGGATGTATTTTTGAACCACATTATGACAGAAACGTTTGTCTAAACACGTGGGTACTTACAAACAAACATTAAACAGCCTTCTTCAGACACCAACTTTTAATATAGCAAAGCTTCAGGTTTGCTTTTCCGTCTCGGAAAGTTAGCTGGCGTACAGGCAACGGCTCCACGTAAAGCACGAGCTCACGATTATAAAAACATTCTGCTTTTGCTAAAGTCACAGGCATTCATTTCTCAACTCACAGAAATATCAGCATAAGAAATTCATGCTGCAAGCTATATAATGGGTCTGGATTTGTGGGATATCCCAAAGAGAGCACTCGTAGATGGGCCCTTCTAACCATGCTGTAGGTGGCGAATATCCATGTAACACCTCATTTCCTTCATTGCAGGTAGTGCTGTTACTGAGACTCAACAAGACTGGAGGAACATTTCCCAAAGCCGTGAAGGGCTTTCCAGGCAAAGCAGCTGGGCCTCTTCTCCGTATCTGAACGCGTGGGTTTCTTCGCCTCTGTCAGGATGATATGCCTCCATCACATGGTTATTTACACTTGTAAGAAAAGGAACACAAACCTTCATCTGCAAGCTTCCTTGATCTTAGGGAATACCTGTCAACTCTTTACCCAGCAGAAGAAATTGTCCTCAACTGGAACAAATCCTCTGCAGGGAAAGTTCATCTCATGATCTGGCAGCCCGCCTGAAATGCCAGCTAAAGCTACCTTCCAACCCCTCCGCAGACACGTCTGTGAAAACTTCTGCATCACCGTAATCAAACCACACTCCATGCAGATTAAGGTGATTGACTCTCAAAATCTGAGCAGTGTTCCGTTTTAGCTAGTGAGCTCCCACTGCTTTGCATGAGATAAGTTCCCTTCTGGGATAATGTTCCAAGGAAAACCAGAGAGCTATAGAGAAATAAAGAATAAAAGCAATATGGAGAGGGAAGAATCAATAGAAAAAACATGACAGCAGACAAGGAGGCACAAATATGTGCCTTCAGATTCCAAGCTACCCGCTGTCACCGGACAGGAGCTCATTACTGCTTTCCTGATGCTGAGGTCAGGCTCTCTCTCTCATAAACAGGTTTTCTTGTGCTCATTTTTGCAAGCACACTGAAGTATCAGACCACATTGCCCTGCTGAAAGCAATCAAACAGAGATAACCAAGTGCCTGTCCAGAACAACACAACAACAAATACTGGGTGACAGAAATGAAATAATATAGTCTTGAAATCCTTGGAATAAGTTAAGGACTGTGAGGAGAAAACTAAGGGGGATCTAATTGCTGTTTTCAGCTACCCAGTGGAGAAGACAGAGTTGGACTCTTCTCCGAGTGGGCAACAGACAAATTGTAGACAGGGAAATTGTGGCTTGAGCATAAGGAGGGGAATAAAATATTTNAAAAAAAAAAAAAAAAAAAAAAAAAAAAAGTCCCCAGTGGGGACACCAGGACTAGTTTGCCCAGAGGCATAGTGGAATATCCAGCCCTAGAAATATTCAAAATGCAGCTGGAGCAAGCCTGGAATAACCCAGTCTACACTGGAAATTAGACCTGCTCTGAGCACGAGACTGAACCTCATGACCTTCAGAGATCACTTAACCCTCCTGACCCGAGTGGGATGCTTTAGACTCCTGCTGGAGGGCCAGCCCCAGGGTTTCCTATGTGTTGCATGCAAGCTGCATTAGAGGGAACAAACTCCTACCTTCAGAACAAAGAGGCCCTTCCTGAATCAGCATGGGCTTTATACATCATCTCTCTCCTCCTCCCTCTTTCTTGCCCATAACAGGGAAATGAGTTTGCCTCTCAACATCTAGATGTGTCTTCTGTTCTGGGGGGGCATGTCATTCCAATGGATTACTCTTAATTCTTTGCCTCTCTAGCAGAAAGAAATGTTATTGCAATAAACACCAGTACATGTGTTCATTAGTCAAAATGCACAAGGTCATTGAATGAAGGAAACCAATGACTGAGGGACAGAAATGATAGATTCTGCTGCTACTGTTTCACTGCTCGCAAATGAGTCAGCAAAGATGACCAATTATTTTTATGTGAAATCAATGACAATCTCTTAACAGGCAGTAAAATTTTAAAAAAAGAATGAGAGACACTAGCATAAATAAATGATAGGAGAGATCCTGAAAATACAACTGATTACGCTAAGAACTTCTCAACTACCAAACGAACTGAAAACCAGGTTCCGAGTCATTAATTGCCTACTATCATCTAAGAGGTGCCCAGTTCTTACCCATGTGTTGCTGCCATCATCTTCACTTCTACCCTCAGCATTCGCAGCTGCTGTTGAAAGCGCTGTAGCAATTTCAGTGGAAGTCCAGCCCTGTGAATACCCATGCGTGTAGTAACTACTTTGGCAAGCCCCCCAAAATTTCCAGAAGTACAAAGCTGACACTGAAATGAAATGCTACGTAACTGTTTATTTATCAGGAAAATCCCAAATGAGTTTTTAAGGGACGAAACAAGGTCATCTGACAAATTCAGAGGCATCTTTCTTTCTCCCCCACTTTCTCACTTGCTGTTAGGGTTTCCTGAAGAACCTACAGGTCCTACAAGGCTGTAACAAAAAAACATAAAGGATTTTCCAGTGTATAAAATCAAATGTGGTTATTGCCACTTTGTCCTGAAGACAGACAGACAGTAAAAGAAGGAAACTCTCCTTCTAGGCACATTACACAAGAAGAGAGACATGATGTTAAAGACAAAAGCTGCAAACTGAAACACCGTAGAGGAAAAGCATGCTTTTTTACACTGCACATAATTAACCTGAGCTGCTCACTGACCCAAAGGATCAGTAAGGTCAACAGCTTAGTAAGACTTAAAAGTAGGATTAGCCATTTATATAGGCACTACGAATTTCCATGGTTACTTCTGATAATGTTAAACTTTTATAAAATATATTCATCCTTATGTTTCAGGTATGATATGCCTGCTTGCTGCTAAGGGTTAAGAAGGAACCTGATCACCCCGAGCACCAGAGAGACTGGACTAGACAGCCCAACTTTTAATGCTAATCCAAGTGCTGGAACAGAAGACGAACAGACTACATTTCTGCTCTCATTGAAGTCTGTTTCTTCTCAGGGTGTTGTACCTTGGTGAGGTGTAAGAGGGCTTGTGAGCGCCGCTGAGGTTGCAAGTTATAATTATGGCAATCGAATGGGAAAAGGCACACACGAAGTGCCCAAATGATTTTGTGGGCTAGGCTAGAGGAAGGTAAAAATAAAAAGTTACAATTGACAAGCTCTTTCTAAACTTCTTTTAAAAAAAGGACAAGTTACAAAAGTAACATGGAAACCTTAGCCCTGACACCCAAGTTAACAGACTACGCTGTCTTGGTGAGTGTTCCAACCGAGAGACAGTGTAAGTGGCTTTCCGGAATAATAAACCAGCAAAAGACATACTGTGGGTGAAATGAATTAACATAATCTTTGAAATCCCTGGAATACATTAAGGACATCTAGAAGATGACAAAAAGGAAACTGAAAATAAAGTTGTAGCACAAGGAGACAGGCATTTAGCCCTCAGATGGAACAATAATGCAATGCCTTTCACCTCAGGAGTAAAAGGAGTAAACACATTTTCCACCAAACTAGCATTCATACAGCACAAAACTGGAATTTCCATACTCAGTTGTACAAGGAAGAGAATAAAGCTAATTCCCCTGACATCCAAGAGCACTAACAAATTCCCTAGACCTGCACCTACTTGACAGCAGGAAAATTTCAGCGCCAAAGCTGGGCACGTTTACTAAGAGAATAACAACACCTGGAAAAAAAAGCCATGGCAAAACAAGGGGTTTTTCTTAAGTCAGAACAGAGACATTAGATCCTCTCACCGAGGAAACACACTGCTTCACAAATACATCTATAAAATCACCTGGAGTTCCCTAGATGGAATTAAACTGACAGGTATGTGCCTGGAGAGAAAGGTCCATGAGCCACCCAGCACGACAGAGCATGCACAGACACCATCCTTGGATCTGACCACAGTTTTGGTGTAAATGGCAATTTTGGGGGGTTCCAACTCCTGTGGCCGCAGTCTGCGCCTCTGCGCAGTGGCCACCCACAAGAAGGGCTGGGAAGCCCTCTGGTCCATTCTAAGGGAGGCTTAGGGCTAAGGCTGGGCTGGGGAGGAAATCAAATTAGAAAACCTCACGTCACTTTGAGGTGGCCTCCAATTTACAGCTTAAAATACACAAGAAAAAGCATCATCTGTCATAGCAAAAGATAATCAGCATGAACAAACAAATGGAGAATGAACACCAGCAATATCATCTCCAGATTCACTTTGGAGAGCAAAAGAATACAAGTAAGGAGTCAGTCTGTCAATCTACACATCCTTACAGCATGATTATATTGTGTATGTGGCCTGGAGTGAAGTCCTGCCACGTTTGTCAGCCCATCTCTTTGGACAGAAGCAGCCTGCTCTGCGTTCAGGCCCCTGCACTGAAACAGGGGACGTACAGCAAATCCACTGTGGCTGTTGACAGAGAAGTTGACAAAGTATCTGATAAATACTGTTAGCATCCTGCTACAAATTCACTTTACGTTTGTCACAGCTGCTGCCTGAGGCTCTTCGGCACACGTTGCTGCCTGAATTCAGATGGCCCATGATCGTCAGTGCAGAGGGAAAGGACAGAACCACGATGCAAGCCAATGCTGCTTAGGTCAGCAACGGGAGAAAATTCAGGAATTATATTCCATTACTTCCCCCCTAAAGGATGAAAGGATGAAGGTGTCTTAGCAATCACTGCAACTAATTCTTCTTGTCCTTTCATAGTAGCGGTTGGGTTACCACTGGATCCCATAAAACCATTTAAAGCTCAAGCAAGCCCAGGGGATCGTGGCGTTAACTTCAGAGGGGCTGGTGCTTCCAAGCCCTGCACAAGGGTACATTCCAGCTCGGGCTTTTAACAGCTTGGACAAGAAGACTGCGCAGATTTAAACCTAAAATTTGAGCCATGCCGCAAATGCAATACAAACATATTCTTTTAAGAGGTCAAATTGTAAAACTATGTGCGTATTATTTATACCTGAACATACGCACACAATGGAAATCTGCTGGAAGCATCCCAAAATGCCTAAAGACTTTTTAAGAGGAATTTCTGGAAATAGGCGTAAAACTGAATTGTGTCATCGATTCAAAGACAATCTCTTACCTGCAAGCTTGCTTAGAAATACAAATGAAAATACTGGCATGTATGTTAAACCCACATCAAAAGAGTTTCTTAAAATATATCTATCTATCTATACATCTATCTCACAGGCCTGATACTTTCTTTCTGCAAATACCTGCATGGATTAAGTCTTGAATTGAAATAATATTCCAAAGTTACAGAAATGTTTAAAAACAAGTTACACAGAAATTTTCAATGCAGTTCACATATCTTGTCTCCAAATGCGGCCAGTATCAAAAGATAGAGGAAATCATGCCGGTTTGAAGTGACCTGCTTCCTAAAGATGTTTCTTCTTAAGCTCCGGTAATTAGAGGTTGGCTAATCTTCAGAAACATGAAATGCTTCTCATCTTACATCCCACTACTTAGCCAGGTTAAAAATTCATAATGTTAGGTATTTCTATTCCTTTTTCTCAGAACAAAGGGATTTCATCTGATAATAAGTAGTAAAAAAAAAAAAAGGGGAAGCTCTACAGTATAATACAGGATACACAAGAGGTGAAGTGGCTGTAAGCGATAAAAGGCAGATTCTACCCAGAGAAGTGGCAAAAAGGACAACTTGTGGTGGGTTGGCCTCATCTAATTTTAGATTAACTCAGTACAGGGGTGTACAGCTGAATCAGTCTTCTGGATTAACTTTACAGTCAGTGGATACAGACACTTTATTTTTTTATTTTCCAGAAAACCCCCCCCACAAACCCCGCACCAACCATCACTGTAAGATGACTCATACTCTGCAGCCTGGCAGCTTTGCATGAATCAACAAGAACTGCAGAATGTGGGAGTAGATCACTATCATTTAAGGTAAATTATAAGCTGTACCTTTAAATAGTATTAACATGAAAGTAAAGACGACTGGTATAAATAATGCAGTTGCTGCACCACTCCACCTTCTGCTTAATTCAGAATTTATCCTCGTTTGGTGTCTTGTTAGATTGGCGGCACTAAAACAAAACCTCCCAAACAGTGACTTTGGAAAGCTACACAGATTTCCTTCGCTACAGTCACCGAGTAAGAAATACCGTCCCTGCAACGCCACAGGTCTTTTATCAACTATATGATCAGCTATAGGTTAATTATGAAGTCACTTAAAACAAAATCCTTTGAATTCTTTGCATAAAAGACACTTTCCCTTTTTGCCCAGCAAAGATTTATGAGCTATTGCAAGAAAAATCATTATTATAGTAATTAGGAATCCTCTGTGGATTAAAATCTCTGGAAGTCTCTGTAATCCTTCTGAGCGCTAAACATGTTTTCATTGTGTTGCATTAGTATTCTGACTCTTAGGCATGAAAAGAAACCTTTAATCTCCTCTCGCCCTAGGGATCCATCATTGTATACTGATACTTAGAATGGTCTCAACCTGTCTAAGCATTTTAAGACGTATTAGCAAATAAAATAATCTGATCCTGCACCTTGACTTTTCTTCACTGGTATTTGCAATCAGCACTAGCAGTATAAATCCACATACAATCTCTACCAAAAAATACAGAGGAATAGCAATATTGGTCTTACACCTCCCTGGCCACAGTGGTACTGAACTTCTGTTTCGGGTCCTCAGGATCCTTATGTGCGTGTGTCCCCGCCCCCAATACAGCTTTCCCACTCTGCTCCACCTGGAGGGAAGCCTGTGCATGTATTCACCCAGGTCACCTCTTCCACCGTATGACTAGAGGTAGAGCCTGCTACCAGAAACCTGGGTTGGGTCTGACAACTGAAAGCATCTTTTCAAATTCGTTATATACAGTATCGCAATACTTCACACAGAGAGATGGTGACAGCTTCACTTACACTAACCCGTATCTGAGCTTATTCCCCCGAGGACGACTCCCTGGGAAAACCATGGGTTTCTTTTCCCAAAGGTGTTACCTACAGAGAGAAGACTTGGAATTTAATCTTAACTTAAATGGTTAGAAACCCCACTCAGACATGGGCATGACAAGTGACCGTGTAGATGATGCCCGTACTTAATTCCTGACATAGAAGCAGAACGGCACAGTCCAACAGTTGCTCAGGCAAGCAAAATACCATCCCAGTGGCAGAATACTATGGACAGTGCAGTAATGCAGTGATTCCCTGGTTTTCTGCATGATGTACCTGTGGGAAGGAGATCTGCATGCACATCCACCCCCTTCAGACTATTCAGCATTTTGGTTGGAGGCACGGTCACATCGTGAAACCCCTGGGAAAGGGTGCAAAGCAGAAAGAACCAGCCTGTGTGTCACAGTGTACGTTATGTGCGATGAAGAACAAAAGCAGGGGAAATTTGGGGCTAGTTGGAAATGCTGATTGCAGTGTCAAACCTAATCATCACCCTTGTTAGCAGAAAGCTATCAAAATAAGCGGCTTTCCCAGCATTTCTGAGTCAGGTCATTTCCAAGTGTCACTGTGGATGACACTACAGGAAAAAAACCCCAAAACCACACCACCATTCTTCTGACAATTTAAATCTTTTCCACAATCTTTTAAGGCTCTAAAGAAGACGCAAACAAAATGACATTTAACTGCTTCCTATGAAGGAGAAATTTTTGCTCTCAGCTGCTAACACGTTGGCCCCAGTAACACCACGACCCACAACGTCGGCGCAGCACAGCCTAATGCATCTGTTCAGTGGCATCATCTGCCATCCTGCTTGAACAACAACAAAAGAAGTATCAGTGAAAGAACTTAAAAAAGACAAATCTCAGGATCCATTCTCAGTGTCTGATACACAAGTGATTTTTACTGACTCTCAGCTGAAGCTATACATAGGTATCCAAAGACAGAATTTAACAGCAACAGCAGATGGAAAGAACAAGTCTGAGAAGCTTCCCATGAAGTAAGAGTAAGATAAACAAAACACCACCAGCCGTCAATCTTTGGAGGAAGGGCGTGCATACAGAGGCAGTCCCTGAAACCAAGAGCCACCCTCGTGGAGAAGGAGGCTCAAGCACTGCACAGAAGGCTCATGGAATAATAAGCCCCTAACAGAATTGATGGGAAATGCCAAAGTAACTTAAACACTCTTCGGGGGTATACAGGAAAGCAAGAAACTTAATAAAAACAACTTCACGTGCATATAAAGCAACTGAACCAGGGAGATTAAAAAATGAATGGAATATTCAGTCTCTACATCCCAGCCATGGGCCATCCCACAGGAGGACTTGTTCTTTTTACCTGAAACAATCAGCCCTGCAAATACCTTCAATGAAACGTCTGCAATGACCAGAAAGAAGCTGCAACACCTCGCCCCCCCACCCACCACCCTCTGCATGCTTACCTTCCCTGGAGGCCAGGCTAATTCACTGGCTGCCCCAGCGGCCTCTTAAACAATGTAATAGAATAAATTGTTCTGAAAGAAAAGTATCTACAAAGGGAAAGACAGTAGTAAAAGAAAAGTTTAAAAACACAAGCAGCCAAAGTAGAACAAAACATCAAAAACACAAGGGGTAACTGACAGGAGGAGAATAAAACTCTGGCCCTTCTCCCTGGAGCATTTGGGGATTAATGAAGGCGTTTTGGTGACTGAGTGGTTTTATTCTGCCTTAGTTTAAGCGTGCACCCCAGGTTACAGGCTGCATTTGAGTAAAAGTCCAGGCGAATTCCACAGGGAAGTTACAGGACACAATCCGAATTTCCAGTGAATAATTTATCACACTCCTTCTTGGGTTTCCCAGGGACAAAACTCATTCATTGATGAGTGCTATGTAGATGTAGGAGAATGGTTTTATAAAATACAGAAGATGCATCAAACCCAACAACTTGCTGAAGTGCCTATTACATAAAATGAGAAAGTACTGCTTAATAATTAATGTCATAATTAATATAAATAGTTAATAGTGGGCTCAAGTCATGGCCATAATTTTTGTCTTATTCCAGCCAGTCAGACGCTGAACTACATATTTAAAAAGAAATACCAACAGCCATTTACATTTTGCCTGCTCACTAATTAATCCTATTTAACTTAAAATAGGATTTAGAGAACGCCATCATTTTACTGTGACAGAGCGGTCAGCCATCTGAACAGAATGGATTAAAAATACGATGAAATAAAAAAGGCTGCAAATGTTCTCCAATCATCACTATTAACTGTGCAGCAAGATGTAGAACAGACCCATCAACAGCAACACACTGGCAGTAACGACGGCTTAATGAAAATGCAAACGCTACACTACATATTGCGACAAACAATTTGGAATTACAAAGGATGACAAATACAGCACGTAAAAAACATGTTCAACATCTGCCTCAACACTCTACTGTGATGATGTGTAACTTTTGTTATAAAGTAGAACTAATAATTTATGCAATAGTTATATCACACTGGGAATCTATGAAAATTTTCATCGTAAATGGCAAGGGCCCAAAACCATAATAACTAAGTACTAATTAAAGTTACTTGATGAACTTATTTTCCCTTTACAACTACATCTCATCTCAGAAGCTTAGGGATGTAAGACATGCGATCTTGGAAATTTTATTCCTGAAGAAAATTGCAGGTGGGCTGTTTCCTCCCTCTGTGGTTTTGATGCTGAATTTCTCTGCAAGAGTCTTCCAGCTCCCTAGAAGCTGTGCTACGGCAACCTGCTCCCGGACACATTGCTCCCTCTTCTCCATCTTTTGCCTCTGCTCCTAGTCTGCTCTCACTTTTCTCTCTGGCATCTCATGCTTTTCTCTCTCAAACAGCTTTTCACGTAGAAGACTGAGCACCAAGCCAGCAGCAAAGCAATCACAATGCTGTAGGATTAGGGATAAGGCAGAGGATACCTAAGAGTAAGCCAGTAAATGCCGCAATTCAGCAATGCATCACGACCAGGAGGGGGAGGCCAGGGCGGGCCACAGCGTGCAAGCAGAGAAACCAAGAGAGATACAGCAGAACTTCACTGCAGAGAAAAAATACACCACGTTTTTGGCTTATTCAGTGCTTGGATTGGAGTTAAAAACCAGATGTGTCTTCTCTCCTCCAATTTTAATGCTGTCACAGCCAACAGCAGCACGATGTAAGAGATGACTGGCTTGCACTTAAATCTCAGTCGTGTGCAGTAGAATAGGCAATTCTCACCTTTCCAGACCAACAGACAAATGTATTTTCCATGGAATTCTCATATGTTTACAAAAAATATAGGTCCACAAATTATATATTTACGGTTATTCTCTTTTCCCTATGTTTCCTCTACATAGAGAAGTTCTCACGGGGCTATGCTATAACATTGCATTTTATTGTGCCTGGCCATCACTGCTCTTCTGTGTGGCAAGAACAACCACCTTCCCTGCCCTTTGGCAAGGGTCAGCTTTCTAATGCCACTGGATATATAACACCTTCAGTCAGACTTGACTGGACGCTGTTTCCCTCCTAAAATAGCTTTCTGGGTGCCAGGATGGCCAACCACAGCTACAGGTGCTTCCTTAAAAATCAGGTTCTTTACCTGGAGTTCTTTATAATAGCTGAGAAGGTTCCCTGTTCCATTCACCTCAAATTCGGAATGATACGTACAGTGGCTGCACGCTAGCTAGTCCACTCCATCAACATGAGAACGAGGATGGCAGCCTTTTGACCTGCAAGTCAGAAGTTCATCCAAGAGTTCCCAAATCTCTCAAGACAGAGAAAGAGAGACTGATTTTAAAAATACCTGAGAACTTTCCTTTCAGAAACCAACCGGTACGTTAGACTGAATCTCAGCAAAGGAAGAAACAACTGCTTTCTGCTTATGGACATGGAAAGGGCAATGCCAGGACGTAACACAAGGGTATGAGCCTTGTTCACTTGAAAAGCACGTAACATCAGTTATGTCTTCCAAACCCAACATTTTAGTCATCTCTTTCACCTTTCTTGAATACGTGCAATCCGTTCACACAAACATGCAGATATCAATACCAGAATTGCCCTTTGCACAAAAAGGCACGCAGGAAGCTCACCTTGGAATTCACATTGCCATATCAAAAGGAGGTGGGGACTTGATACACTTGTCATAGATCACTAGTTTCCACATTTTTGGAGGGAACACCATGAACTGTTTTTCATGACCACTTTTCACGAACCACATGCTATCATCATCAGGTTTTTAATGAAAATAACAAGAAATTGGTTTCCCCTGTGGACCAGCTTTGAATTTCTTTGTACAGTCTCAAGGAGTGCCCTTTGGCAATGATTTTTTTTTTAATGGTTAGAATAATATAGCAGAGGTGTTCAATATGGGTGTCAAAATTTAGGCAATCAAGTAATCAGCCTGATTTTTCAAAAGGCTATTCAGTGACAGCTCATTTTGAAGTTACTTTTGAAAAATGTGGCTATTTTAGGTCAGATCAATGAAAAGGACGCCAGTTTACTCCCATGGAAACAGAATAGGTCTTTATTTAGGTACCTGCATTTTAGGCATCTGTGACTGAATGTTGTTATCCAGAGAGAGAGAGAGAGAGAGAGAGAGAGAGACTGTAGGAAAATACCTAAAAGCTCTATTAAATTAATTTTCCAGAAAACATATTTCTTCAACAGGCATTTTAAAGAGCAAGCAGTCATTTCCAGGTGTGTCACCTACCCAGTTCATAGTACTCAACCACAGACATTTTAAACTACTTAGAAGGGCAGTTTGCCTTGTCTTTACAGATGAAGTATATATAATTTTCAGTTTGCTTGTATCCATCAAAGTGACCTCCATATTGAGTCATGCTCTTAACCTACCTCTCCCACAAACAGCAATCACATTCCAGCATAGACATCCCAGCTCCTTCATGTATTTAATCCCCCAAGTCCTACTGCAGCAGCCTAGTATCAAGCAAGCACCACAGTTGCCTCTTAACCATTTAAAAGCTACAAGATTATAGAAGTGCATATAACCTGTAATCATCGCGGTATGCATATGATATCCTCCCAGCTGCACATGACCTTAGCAATAAATTATGAAGGGAGCATTTGAAACAGGCTTGCTAAATTGCCTGCACAAACCCACTTCCATTTAATTTCATCTTCCGCCTTTCTAAATGGATTATCAACTGTTCAATACTGTCTAAATCTATTGAGGGGGTTTGTTAAAAGGATGAGGGTATAGTCCAAGAAAATAACTAACGCTCAATTAAACAGAAGTGCCCAAGACAGAGAACGTAAAATACGCATGACACTCTCTAAAAGACTCTCTGTTGAATGCTTTCACAACTTTCCCTGCCAGTGGACCAGTTTGTCTCCAACACTGCAGTATTCCAAGATCAAAACTGCGTCTACATATCCCACTCATAACACATAAACTAGCCCCTTAGTTTCAGAATTTTGCACGGGCAGGTTATAACATACAACTGTTCAAAACAATAGAATCTAGCAATAAAATCCATTAAATTCCATCTAGCAATAAAATCCATTAAATTCCTTCTAGAGACGGAATACCGTGTACTAAGGTATGACCGGAGGAATGAAAAAAAATCTTCAGGCTGTTTAAGACAAAGTAGTTAGAAGTCTTTAGGTATCTCAACAAAATTTCTTGGTCTCATTAATCTGGAGACCATATACATTTGAAAAGAAGGTTCCTCTGACAACTGCTACAATCGTCCGTGCTACAGCCGATGTGAACCAGACCAAGCTTCACGAGCCACGGCGTCTTTGTGAGAGGCAGCAGCCTGGCTGCAGAGACAGTTGTCTCTTCTCTGTAGCCTAAACCTCTAGTCTAAAAGCACAACAGTTCCCAAAGATGCAGCCCTCCATCAATGTCTGCTATCAGTGGGATGGATAACTCTGCTTCACCTGCAAGTCTTAGACTAGAGCTAGCAGGGTTTACCCAGTTGGCTCCAGTCCTTCAGCTGCTCCCTGATCCCTGTGAGATAAAGCTCCTGAAGGCTGTGTGTTTTCCTAGACTCTTCCCAAGGACAAAGCAGGAAGGCAGGCTGGGGTGGTGGGAAGAGATGAAAACATTCATCGTGCTTCAGCTTTTTCCCTAGCATAGATCTTTTCTGAGGAAGGCAGACAGGCAGGCCACTGGGAATTATCTTCCTTAGTTAATTCCTCTTCCAAAAGAGTCTGCCTGAGCTGCTTCTAAAGAGTTATTCTGCTTCACAGAAGTCAGAGGGTGAGAGAGAAAGGACGAAGGCACTGACGCAGAGAACACCGGCATCAACTTGAAATGCAGAAGCACAACACCCAAGATGCAAAGTTAACTGGGTGATTTGCAGCTGGAAGCTGGGTAAGATGGAGGGCAAGGCTCCTTCAGAGAGAATAGGGCTCTGCCTGAGGAATACCTAACACGTCTGTACCCATCCCTGCTGGGACATGCCACAAAACACCCTAAAACATGAGAGAATTTTCAAGTAGCCCAGCAGAAACAGACTCACTGTTCTGGTTTGCTGAGTAGCTACCAACAGGCCAGCCAGACCGTTACCCTCTTTAGCAGCAGTGCCAGTCAAATTAATATTGGAAATAACGTATTCCTCAGATGAAGCACTTAGCTCACAGTATTTTGCTATTTGGAATATATACATGCTTCATTAGGTTTTTAATGGACATATTTGGGCCAACTCTTGAGAAAGGCTGAACGTTGTCACTCAGCAATCTCAGTTGACACTCGGTCCGTGCGGCTGGTTAGATGACGGTGCTGCCCATTCCTGCTCCTTGCTGACTGACAGACACAGTTCCAGAAGAAACTCTGTCGGTCAGACAACCTGTTCAGAAAATGGCAGCACCCTCTTTGGTCCCCTGCCCTCCCAGCCCATCCACTAGCCGTTCAAGATTTACACTTGGCGATTTCCCTTCGGCTCCGCTGTGAACACAAAATAAGCAGGTATTTGTCGGCTGTTACCATAGCGATAGTAGGCAAGGAATTTTCTGACAGCACAGTGCTTGACATCACGTTGCCTCTTTAGCTTGCTAACAAATGTCTGATTAAACATTCATGTTCCCACAGACATTCAATCCATATGGATAAGTGACTTCATAAACACTTGACCCAAATCCTGGTTCATTACGTGGGTGAGGTAAGAGTGAGGCGGCGGGGAAGGAGCCTGTCACAGCACAGCTTTGCTGCAACAAGGCACAATTCTTATTTGGAAACCAAATGAACAGCAGGAATGAGATCGAACTCCTATATCTGCACATACTACTCAAGAGAAATACATATTACATTCTTTATGATATACACACACACAGGCACACTGAAGGGTGTTGACATCGCTGTGTATCACACGGCCAAGCGCCTTTTGGAAAGGGTCATAACGATTTCTTTGAATTTAGATGGGCTCTCAGTCCCTCACTGATCTGCTCCACAAAAGAAATGAAGATCCATCCTCTGCTTGAGGTGGCAAGACAAAGTGGCAGAATGGGCACCACTTCTCTGATTTCAGCATCTCGGATAAAGGGATCCTCCTCTCCCCGCTCACACAAACCCCTCCGCTGCCCTGCTGCCCCTCCAGGAATTACAGCCATCTCCTGTCTGACCGCGATGCCCCACTGAAGCCTTTTGCTGGGGAGAATCGTTTAGGTTGGAAAAGACCTTTAAGATCATCAATCTTAGAAGCACGAAAGCTTTGGCCAGGGAAGCGGAATGAAGAACAGGGGATGCTGCCCACACTCTGCCTCCCCAGCTGGAACGAGGATGCAGCAGC
>JAKFQP010000282.1:504740-582392 GCA_023375905.1 Nycticorax nycticorax
TTCCAGGAAGTCAGACAAGTGCTAGTGCAAGGAAAAATATTGGGAAAGATACCGAGGATGAGATCTGGGCTGCCTGTTCAGTGACAGCTGGAAGTGGTTCCTCAAGCTGCACCCAAAGGAAGCAACACATCCAAGACTGTCTTGCGCTGAGATGCATTCCAGTGCTTTTATCTTCCCTGTTGTTTCACAGGGAAAAGCTTATTCCTACCAGTTCAGACCACTTCCAACAGGGAGACCTCAATAATCCTACGTATGGCCAGCAACTTCATACTATCTTCATACGCAGCAAGGAGAAAACAAGTCTACAAGTCAAAATCCAATTACTCAGTTCCACTGGATGTACGGCAATCCTCATACAAAACCTTCCAAAACCATCAGGATCTATTTTGTCTCAAGATGGCAAGAAAGGCCATCGTGTTAGTTCCTCTCTAGAACACCCAGCTCACGGGGCACTCATACAGAGATAGCCCCAAAGAGACAACAAAAACCCCTCAGCCTTGGACATGCCCCCACCTCCTGGGTTTCACATACAGCTTTCATTGCAAATATCTCAGGCACCATCTACTAGATTCTCTTTTTGAAAGTCATTCCCCTAGATCTTGGGAAAATGTAAGCCATTCAATTAATCCACTTTCACTGGGCCTCCAAGCCAGGAAGCAACCCCAAGGCCTCCCTTCGGTGTCTGCTGCCAATACGCTTGCCTTGGCAGGTCTTCTCCCTCCTCCTATTGTTCTCTAGATCTGCTGATCAGGATGAGAGGTGTTGTCATCATCATGTTGTCACCCAGATGCTGCTGAAAACCCAGAGGGCCAAACACCAATTTTTCATTCCTCAACTATTTCACAGTTCCCATCCACATGTGGAATGAGTTTCTCTCTACCAGCAGTCAAGAGGCAAGATGGGAATTCCCAACAGCACAGCTTTGTGAGAGGAGTTAATCAGCAGAGAGTGAGAACTTCAGCAAGCAGAGAGGCAGCTTCCAGACAAGAGTATGGGAGATTAACAGAATGCAAACTAATTCAGAAACGGACGTGTGTGTGCACAGGTGTGCATGCGCGTGTGCACGTGCCGAGCAAGCTGGGGAGAGACGTTAACAGCTTCTCCCAAAGCCACCAAAAAGAACACCTGAGGCTGTATCAACTCATACACCTTAAAATATACTTCTGACATAAAATCCAAAGGTTCAGGCCTTCAAACAAGTACTGGCTGACATTATCTGAAATGCTGGAGCTGTTCTGTTTATTTGGATAAATTTTTAATTTATATCTCCTCTATCGGTCATTGTAGGAGGCATTTGTGAATGAATTAACCAATAAAACAAACTCATACTAGTAATTTATTTCTGTATTTACAAGCAGGATAAAGCGTTTAAGGTGCCATCTGAATTAATAGTATAGGATTACACAGAGTAAAACAGAAAACAGAATAAACGAGAGGAGAGGAAATAGTTTTGAGAATTTATGAGACAAGTAATTCTTTTCATCTTACTCAGACTAACTTTGACTATTACTACTTTTCTAGTAAATAGAAACTGCTGTTGATGCTGTACCATAGTGACTGACGGTAAAAATACCTTATGGCACAACACAAAGCCCATACTGCTGCCTCCGGCAGCGCCAGTGATAAATGCTACCAACGATGGAGGCTGCAGAAGCAGCAGCAGTTGGTGCTTTCATCCTCCCCTTCCCAAACAGGGGACTGCAGCATCACCACTCAATCTTTCTTCCCACTGTGCACCCCAGACTTGGGCTCCAGCTTCCTAGCCCATGCCTTCTCTTATTTTCCTAAGATGTGGTTCTGCCTCCTCAGTCCAGGACCCCAGCTCCAGATCTTCAGAGCTTTCTCCCTCCTGACTCCCTGCTTCTTCACCCCTGCCTCAAGATGGGGACATGCAAGCACTAATACTCACAGCGGAAGCCGCTGGTTGACAGCAGTTTAGAGACATCGCCCTCAGACAGGTGTCTAAAATGGGAACAGAGCTATTTTGGAAAATTGAGGCTTAATTACGTTTACTCATTAATTGGCACCAAAACCTATGAAAATGCAGCATGAGCATTCATACAGCTCCAAGCACAATTCACCTCCACTGCCAAAGAGGACTTCTGGACACATCTATAACAGAAATTCATTATTATTATTACTAATGCATTTAAATTGCCTTTTATACCCTCAAAGTGACTCAGTAAAAATAAATTAAACATTAGCATATTTCTTACAATTAGATTCTCATCACATTGCTAATCATATTCATTCGAGTGAACAGGGTTATTTGAATACTCCTAGTTGCATCCTTGTATTGAGAGAGAGACAGGACAAAAGAAATTCTCTGTTAGAACTGGGGAATCCACACAAAATGTACAATTAAGTATTTCACAACCGCTCACTATAAACAGAAGTAAAAACAAAATGATGGGTGTTTACTTGGAAGTGTTGTCAAAATATGACAATATTTTAATTAAAGACAAAAAGCCACCTGCATGATGAGAGAGTTGAAGGAAACAATAGTATAATATATTAGGACTAAAAGAAACAGAAGTAAATGTATGTATTTGCAGTAAACTTGACTATAACATTGTGTAAAGTTCTAAAATCATTCAGCAATCTCATTAATGTATAGGTGCAAGAACTACTCGTATTCTCAAGTCATTTTCTCTTCCACAAAGACTTTCTATTAGGTCATTTCATTACCTAACACTTCATGAGAATCCAACCGTCCGACTTCGTAAAAATAAGTTCTCTTAAGTGCCTCAGACTTGCTGAGCACACCACGTAGGACCCATCTGCAGGCAGAATGCAATAAACACATCAGTCCCCATGCACGGGTGCAAACAAACAGCACCTGCACGCCAAATCCCCAGGTACGCCGCTCTCCTGCCGCTTTCTTTGCTGCGAGCGTTGCGTGCAAACGGCAGCGCTGAATTTGTGCCATCAAAATCATTTTGGTGCCTGCAGAGTGCCATGTCACGCTGACTGAGCAAAAACAAAATTAGAGGGCAGAGATAAAGCCAAACAACAAAAAATATTGGAAGTGCAGCGTACTTTGTGTATAAATCAATAGTTCAAAGTTTGATCCAGTGGGAAAAAATCCATTCTGTGAATCACTACAGAGGTAAAAATGTTGACAGTGAACTTTGGCTGATGTAAATTAACGCAGTGCCACCGTCTTCAATGTTCATAACACCTTCGGTATAGTCTGATACATTTTAAAAAGAAAATGCACATTCCTACCTATGTGATTCACCAACAGCACATGGTAGATATCAGAAAAGAAAAAAAAAGTACTGCAAGTTTGAAATGCTGGTTCCAGCTAGGAGCGCGGACTATTTGGTGTTTAGCATTGTGCACAGCTTTGACAGCAAAGCTGGCTGATCACTCACACATTGTGGTTGAGCTTCACCCTCACCAGTATAGGATGCGCTGACCACTCAGACCGGTCTTAACAAAAATCTCAAATGCCAAGAGAAGGGACTTATTCTCCAGCGACATTAGCAAAAAGGGGTAAAAGAGGCGTTACATCACCAGCCAGGCTGATTCATTTGTGCAACTTTATTTAGGGACAAAGTCAACATTTTTTCAATCTTCGACCAAAAGTTACATTTGCTTCCCACGGGGCAGACTGCTCCAAGACAAACAATGCTACTTAAGCTACCTTAACAGAGGAAAGCATTTCAAACAGGGTCCTGCAGAGTTACATATTGGCCCTACTTCTAAGTTTCGCCGACAGCTTAAACGCTGGAACATAGAATGTATTCATAACCCCTATGGATGGCTCCAAGCTGGGACAGACTGTAAACACTTTGGAGTACAAGAACAGAATTCAAAACCATAGATCGGGAAAGTGGTCTGAAATCAAAGAGGTGAAATTCAATTTAAAACAAAACAAAACAACTGAAAACCAAAACCTCTCAAGAGAGTAATCCATTGGGGGGTGGGGGGAACGATGCCCAAATATACTAAGGGCTAGATTGTGGATCTCAAAATACGATACAGTAATTACCAAAATGAATACAGAGGAACAATGTGACATTGATAAAGGCCATGCTCAAGCTGTGATGCACTAACCGAAAGGCTGGGTACCTGTTCCCTTGCTCTGCTAGGGCCTCAAAAAGCCACTTTAGAGCACCATGCTGTCATAAAATTACAAACCAACTGGATAAAGTTGAAAGGGACCATCTAGAATAACAAGATGATTAGAAAGGGTGATTAGTGGCAAAAAAATGAGGATTTTAAAGGAAGACTAAAGATGACTATGGCCCTCAAAATACTTAGAAGGTTGCAAGAAGGCTGGTAATCAGTAGTCCTCTAGTGATGACTATGCCAAGGACAGAGGAAAAGTCTCAATATTCTTAAATATGAACACAGCAAACCTCGTTAAACCCAAGCGGTGAATCTCTCAATCCAGAAAGGTGGTGGCACTTCCTTTGCTGTATGATTTTTAAAAGAGATTACATCTCACAAAAAGTCTAGGACAGGGCTTCTCAACCACCAGCTTACAGACTCCTGGCATCTACACACATTTTTAAAGGGGTCTATGGGCAGTAATCAATACAGTCAAGCCTGTGAGCAATAAATTCACTACAGTGGAATACACGCCTGTAACAAGAAAATGGCTGGTTGTTGGAAACAGAACACCTGGAAACCCACGGGGTAGCTCATTTCCTGGGGTTGTACTTCTCCTTTCTAATAACAAAAAAGAGCACACTGAAATTCGGAGAAAGAATATTGAGACTTTTGGGCCACTGAATGCTCCCGATTCTGAGAAACCCAGGAGAATTTTCCTTTTTACACCAAGTATGCAACTGTGCATCAGGAACAAAGGTTCATGGGCTGTTAAGCAAGCAGGAACCCTTGTATGAGGTTTTTTAGTGTAAGAGAGGATTGAAGTCCATGTTTCTTCTCTGAATAACACCAGGCTTAAATATTTAGAACATGTTTCTTCTCAAGTCATTTCTACTCTCCACTTTTATCCCACCCCTTCAGTATTTTTAGAAAACATCGAGTCTCAGGAAGGAAAATCCTATTTGTCTTCTGTGCCAGAGCAGACACAGGAACTTTAATATGCTACTTTCTACAGGGAAATGGCTAAGAAAGAGACAGATGGCCCATTCTGACGGAATTGCAAACAAAAGCTCAGCTCTTCTACCTGAGGAATTTTCAGCATCTGAAAGCTAAAATATTTACGCTACAAGACTTTTGAAAAATGAATGCAAACTAGGAATTTTTTATAACATTAAACTTCAGTTAACGTAAATGCAGCATTTATGAACATACAAATCCAAGCATAAAATGGAAGAATGAGGGTCAAAAGCTGATGAAAGATCTTGTCTAACTGAAAAATGGGTAAATATATACAGATATCAAGTGGGAGGGATGATAGCGAGGTCATTAAACCTCTCAGTGTGCAATAGTGTTTTTAACCTTGCTCACAAAAGATTTCTTTCCAACCCTGCAACAGTTTTTACATCTCATAGCAAGCCAACGGTTCTTCCAGGGTCTTAGCTGAGGTTCTTACCCCACTGCCTCTTTGGATGGCACAATCTCATTCCCTCTCCGATCTCACCAAAAGGTTCCTTGGAGAGGAGCCAGAGGGGGCCACTTGTTTATGTTCACCAAGGAACCTGCAGAAGCCACAGCTCCCACCGGCCTTCTCCCTTCTCCCAGAAGTCGCTGCCCTCCTAACCCAGAGTCAGCAGAAGGAGCAAGGCAAGTGCCTTGCCACAGGGCAAGTGTTCCACTCGTAACTGGGTGACTTTGGGCACCATCTGCGACTGCAGCTTACCCAGTAAACTGAGCCATGAGGCCATGCTTCAGTCCCCGCAATGAGCGTGCTATCGCCTTTCCACAGGCTGGGGAGGGCAGCCAGAAGATTCACCAGAAGGCAGCTACTTGCTATGTATGGTTCTACACATCCCCGACAGCGACAGGCGTGAGAGCACTCACTGACTATGGGAGGGCTAGGGAGCAGGCCTTGAAGTGCCGCAGCCTAGGTATAGATTCTTCCGTACATACATCCCTGATGGTCACAAACGTAGTCTGTGCTGGTTATTCTTCAGCCGCCTGGATCTGAAAACACAACCTCAACACAGCACTGAGAAACCATTGTTCAGCACCGGCACCTCCCACAGGGTTTCTTGGGCTTTGCCTTTGCCATTATTCTGCCTGGAAGATGACAACCACTTCTGTGATTGTTATTGATTATGTTTTAGATACCTTAACTGCAGATGGCAACTTCAATAGGGTTTTTTTGTTGGTTTTGTGTGTGATACAGCCCCATCTACAGCGAAATGCAGCCTCAACTCAACTAAGAAAATCACAGGCTAGGATGGTACATTTGAGCAGAAAGCTGCTCTCACAAAACAGAATAAATAAAAAATTAAAATTAAATTCTGGAGAAATTTAGGGCGAAAAAAGCCTTTCTGATTTTTAATACTTTACATTAAACAGCAGACGATTCTCTGATTTTGAGAATCACTGGAGGCTTGGAAGATAAATCCATGAAGGCTCCATTGGTTAAGATCTTTGCCTAGGACTTCTAGATACATTAGAGGTCCTGCTCCATTGCAGACTTCTGTGTGACCCTGGCACTACTGGCATCTCTATGTCTCTGTTCCAGCTCCAACATGAAACCAGCACTCCCTACTTCAGAGAAAAATGATGAGGATGAATTTACGGAAGATTCTAAAATTCACTTATACTACACTAATTGAATATATGAGTCTACATAAGATGAATATGGGTGGTTTGCATGGGTGAGCTGATTTTAGGTCACAGGATCTAAAGGTTACAGGCACTCCCAAGGGTGCAGGACTACAATAAGCTTCCCTGAGAGAGTAAATCAGGATTAAGTGGCATAGGAAACGACAAATCAACCAGCTTCCAGACACCCACTGTACAAAACTAGAGAAGAATACAACCTTGTCTCAACTTGCATGTCAACACAGATGAATTAACTGCGCACCCTCAAATTGTGTCCCATTACCTACCACAGATATATCATATCTCTGAAGAATTTTTGAAGGTTAAAGATAACATTGCTGTATTTTTTTCACACCAATGCAAACATTTGTGAGCAAAATGATCTGATGCACAATACATTTGCAACGCTCTCCAAGTATAATCTTGCTTTTCTTGGCTTGTGAAGCAGCATGCATTTTTATTTTAGGAAAAAAAAAAGGAAAAAATAAACATAGTTCTCTAGGCTACAGAAAAAAGACCTGTAGGAAAAGGAACCGGAGGCAAAAAAGCTTCTGTAGCTTCAGTCTGGACCAGATAACTTCCTTTGCCTTGCAAATTCAAATTACTTTGAAAAAGGTTAATTGTGATTCTTTCGGTACACTCTGGGGTTTCGCTGCTGACGTCAATTGCAAGCTACCAAGCACTCCTCCACAAGCAATTCCAAATTGCAGTAACGTCTGCTCAGGCTTAGATCAGACATTATCTATATTTTCATCTTTTTAATTGTACTCTCCAATCATATCGGTTTTGGTTTTAGTTAGAATGCTGTGTTCCTTAGATCTAGACTGCATTACAGTTTCATACTTGGCCTCCCCTTCCTCAGTTAGCTGAAAACTATTAAAAAGATAATAAAAACTAAAGAAAGAAAATGAAACTAATTCCCTTTTATTTTTTTAAAAGCTGCTACTATTCAATCCAGAGTAAAGAGCTGTTTACGCACTTTTCAAGCATTCTCCCGTATTCGCACAAGAATTATCCCAAGATTTTTGTTTCTGCCATTCTTTCACTTGGAAATTTCCTTAGGTTGCTCTACTCCTAATATCATGAGCTGCCGGGAATTACCTCGAGTCCCTTCAGTGGGAGGCTGATGCACAAGAATAAACTATGAATCTCTAGCATAAAAACACCCCCATTTTCATCTAGTTTATGCCAGTCTGTCACTTAGAGGGCACCCCAGACCCAGAGCTGTAGCTAAAGATCACCCGTAACCTTCCAGCAATACAAAGACACACACACCCCCATTATGAGATCAATGCATATTTTTTCCTCTGTACTTATTACACAAATTTAGAATTATTTAACACAGGATGTACTTCACAATTCATTTTCTCCTTTCCCTGTGCTTTTTTAAAATCCTCTGCTTGCACTTATTGAAAACATCTCTTTTTAAGCCATCCCTTTGAGAAATATTAATGCTCCCATATGTGTCTTATTCAGGACTTTCGTTGACCTTGTGACTGAGAAAATCACTTACTTTCTGTATCAAACAAAAGCAGACTTTTAAAGCAAGAGATTATCTTTTGACAACATCAGAATATCTTGAATCCCATAAAGGAATGAATAAGGAAGCCTATATAATTTATTTTAATAGGATGTTTGACAGAGGCTGAAAAATTCGTTTGTGTTAAATAGAAATTATAAAACTAGCTGTACACTACAATGGACACCTTGGGAAGAAAAGCAGCAGTCTGCCTCTCAACTTACTCTCATTCTCCCCTCTGCCATTCTAAGCTCCTGGCAGGTGTTGTCTTTATTAAATCTTCAGGCCTTTACCCAACTCTTAGTCCTGCATTAGCAGTCCTGTGACAAAATCTTCCCCATGCAGCCCTTTCGAGTTATCCTCTAAGTCCACTGGCAGCACTCCTTTGAACAGCTCAAGGTTGAAGTCAGAAAAAACTGGCCAAAGGAAGTTAAACGATACAGCTTTCTGATCCGGCCTTTGAACTCAGGCTGTGGCTCAGTAATACCATAAGCCCAGCTTTAGGGCTCCTTGTGCTTCATCAGAAGTGCCATGGCTGTGTAGAAGTACTGATCTGGAATAAGCTCACCCTGCCGCTTGGGTACGAGCTCACCCTGCCAGTTCAGGTCTGTTCAAAAACTAATGAATGGTTAAGTTAGCACCAACAGGCTTTATGAAGGATTAAGCACCACCTGCAGCCAGTGTGAAAGAATAAAGCCAGCACAAACTCCATCTCAAGCACTCGGGCTAATCTGGGAGAATGGCAACCATATGTGCAACCCTGCTTCTGATCAGATTTGGTTTGCTGGGGGCCCTGCTGGTATACAGACCCAAATGAATGATTGTGGAAATCAGAGGGAGGAACTTCTCCAGGGAAATTCTCCCAGGATAAGAAAAATGGTTCTTCTGGACCTCAGCACCCAGGATGCACGTGGGAACAACCTTAATTTGCACTTCAGTTCTTTGGCACCTCACGTGCAAAGGATAATGGCAGTGACAGAAACCTGAAGGAAGACGGATTACGGAGCAGCCTGCAAGGCAGAAACATCACGAGCCCAGGAGTTTCCGACATAATTTCTCCCAACAGAATAGTTCACTTGGGACACAGTGACCTCTTGGAAGAAAGATTGTTGTCACCGCAGCTGCTGCTCGCACAGACTTACTGCTCCTGGGGGCCTCTAGAGAACGGAACTTAACAGAAGCCAGAGTAAGATCAAGGCTCAGTTCAGGGTAAGTTAAACCTCAACAGCCAGAAAAGTTAATGTGATTTGTTAACATTCCCAGCATTCAGTTTTCAGGTCATACATCATATCTTCCTACACTCCACCCACTGTTTAAGTAAAATGTATTACTGGACTTTAAAAAGTAAAAAAAAAAATAATAAAAATCTATGGCCTAGCTTCTAGACATACTTTGGGAGTATTCAGAACACTGCAGTGTTTTCTTTTCAGTTTCAACTTATTTGTTTCCTAAATACAAACCACTCCTTGACAGGCCCTGAAGGCGATGCAGGCAGCAGTCACATTGACCATCCTTGGGAAAAAAGCAGCATTAAATGCAAGTACTGGTCTCTGCATGAAGCCCAGGTACAGCCACAACACACATGGATTTTAAGAGGTAACTATACATGCTTTATATTCACTATTTTCTGCCTGTTGTTTTACTGATTTCTGCACAATGATTTATAGATTGTATGACTTGCACACCTAAAGCAAACCGGATCCAGGTAAGTACATGAATTTACACACTTAGTAATGTATTCCTGATGCAAACCAGTCACTTCATTTTTACATGTGCCTGCATGACTAATAAATAAATAATAAATAAAACAACATCTATTCACAGCAGTACTGAGGCAAAAGGTGCTTTCCCAAATTTTCTCAGCATTTTGTGGCACGAATGCCCATCAGTTTATACCTATGGTGTGTTATTACAGCCTAAGAAATTCAATACTTATTTAACTCATTAATTATTTCATATGTGCTTCATACTGCCAACTTGAACAAATAGTATTGTCTAATTTCCTTGTTCTTAAATACCTTCTGAAGTACTAAAGCAAAATTTTCCTTTCAGATTTATTCTGTGGATCTTTCAACTGCAGTGCAAGCCTTTTCCTGTGTTGCTACCTCCTTCTTCATGCAGAGACTTTCCATTACCATGATTGTACATTATGAGTATGTTTATACTACATACCTGTTAGGGCTCTAAGCTTTCTTGTGCAGTTTTGTGACTAAGAGGCGCAAAAGCAGGCAGACTCGATGCCCTGCTGACACCAACACTGCACCAACACTGGCAAACACCTGGACCACGCTGAGCTAGTTCAGGGACCCAGGCTAACAAAAAAACGATTCCCCCAAAACCCAACAAATAGTTTCCATTTAGCAAGGTGCAGCAACTGAGTGCTGAGTCAGGCTTGCACCGCTGTACTCACAAGTGAAAGGGAAGGGCAGAGACATAGAGCTAGGTTTAAGCCTAGCTTACAGAACCAACCCACACCTAAAGGGTCCACGCTGGCCACCAATGCTTCCTGTTTGAAACAGCATTATAAATTGGAGTCCTTCTCATAAAAAAAGATGACATACAGCAAACCACTGCAGATGTTTACAAAGAACTTCTAGGTAACCGGAAAAGAGCTGTTGGTCTTCTGTTACAACCATGATTTTCAGATTCGGCGCTCTAGAAATTATTAGCAACATGTGCTGACCTCAAAAGCAAAGCAAGGCTCACGAAGAGAGATCACATCTCCTTTTAGACCCACTGACACAAAAACCATGCCAACCTTCGGTCACCTAAGTGCCTTGTCAGGTGTGGAATAGAAAAAGCACTCCTCAAGTTAAATGCCTGTCGAGAAAATGACTCTAAATTAATTTTATGTCTCAAGTAGAGAATTCTGAGAGAAGCACATTGGTAGCAGTGGTGAAGCAGGACTATGTTAGGGTCAGAGATTGTGCAACTACGGCGACAAGAGACTGGAAGCCAGGGAAATGTCATTAAAGTCAGGAAGGACAAAAGGAATATTAAGTCTCTATTGCATCATGCTATTCTGTACATAACTAACAGCAATTCCTCATTAGTATTTCAAGCCTTCTTTAGCAATCAGTGAAGTGTTAATTTTCATTCTCTTCTACACGGTCACAAGGAGGCTAATTTTCAGTGACAGGTTAACAATAAATAATTTAAAACTTGACTGCCAAGAGCGTATGGGCTTTTTGACTGCCCGTGTAGTCAATTTGACAACTTGCGAAGCAGGAACAAAGCACTGGCAAGGTTGGAAAATCCTGTGGTTGCAGCAAGGAATCAGAGAAAAGTGCAAAAGAAGCCTGAATAATCTAAAACCAAAAGGTACGTGGAACAGCCTCAGATCAGCCCATCAAACACATTCCTACTGCACAGAGATCTGAGACAAGGCTTGGCTTGCCAGGCTGCCGCTGCAAGGCCACGAAGTTTCAGGATGCAGGCTGGAATCTAGGAACCTGACATGAGGGTAACACACAACATAAAGGTGCCTTTTATATTTTACAGGAATAAATAAAGGCTCAGGGCTGAATAGTGCTGAATACTTGCTCCTCCCAACAATTTTAGTAGAGGCTCTCTTTCAAGATCTGCCATCAAGTACAAACGCTATGGCTGCATCAGCACTGGAAATTCTGGCATATTTTGCACCTGCTTTGAAAGGCGTTTCTCCTATGCTGCATGAAGATGGGCTCAGTAGTGTAACCATTTCAGATATCAATCTTCCCTTTATCAAATTCAAAACTACAGCCACACTTTATTGAAATGCTAAGGATTTAGTCTCCGCTACCTCTCAAGGCTTTTCATGCAATTGTATTGAGAGCTGGTGCCTTCTGCCAAGTGATTCATGTTTTGTATCAGAACTGATTTCATCCCGCCATAATAACTTGTGGTTTATATATACAGGATATCCGCTGACTGACGGGCAGCACATTCATTTCTAGTGTCCCGGGATGCATATTTTTAACGAGAGTTTCAATACATGAAATCAAGATCTTACTGGAAAAGCAGAGAAAGACTAACCATGTCATGTCCTCCTGTATTCTGCTCAATTCAAAAATCTTGGGATTTTATTGGAAAGACTTCAGCACCTTCTTAATGGACAAAGATGAGAATGGTTGCTTTCTTTTCTATAATTAGAAATAATACCAAGTTTTTCAGATCTCTTTATCCTAAACTATGCTTCTCTGCGAAGATGTACGTACAAGGATTTTAAAGTTTTTCCACACAAGCCCACCCCCCCCATTTTCTCTCTTTAAATACCAAATCATTCTCTCAAATCAGTCTTCTGCCTTTTCATACAGTCTCTGAACATAATTTTCCGTCCTCCCCATTTTTAATAATGTTTCAACCAATTTTAAACTCACTTGCAAGACTTTTTTTTTTTTGTGGCTTATAAAATCACGTGTGCAGTACTTGAATTTTTAAGGGTCTGCAAAATAACAACATCTGAGAGAGTAAAACTGGCAACTCTGAATGAAGGTAAGCACAGGCTTGTACTCATTACAACTACTCTTAATCAGAGGCAATAACTTTCTATTGTTAACAGAAAATTAAAGATGGACAATTGACACAGATAAACCACTGCTTAGTTTAAAACTTCATTTAGAAGAATTTTGAATGAGGGAAGAGAGAACAGTCTGACTGGTTTCCAAGACAGTTTTAACCTCAAAGTACCAAGACACCGCACTGGTACGGTGTGCTTTTTATTACCAGTTATCTTGGCTATAGCAACTTTCCCCTCCTCCTCACTGCGCTGTACAGAACCCCAGTAGGCAGGTAAACACTGGCAATACCAAAAAGGCCTTTCTGGATGATACAACAACTCCTTATTGTTTCTTGCCTAGCATAGTTCCAAGATGTTGAAATTAAAATTATAGGACAATCTCTACATCTTTATCCACGAGGACAAATTCTGAAGCATGCAGCTATGTATCTCTGCATTTGTATACGTTATAATATGTATTTGATTATTAGATCTAAATTCAATGGTAGCAGTGGCTCAGCAGATGACTGTAATGCCTGGCAGGATTTAAACCACGAATGAGACTGGTGGTGGTGGTATGGAGAGGCGCTATGTTGAGAACACAGTGAATATTTTAAAAAAGTGATCCTGAAAAAAAAGGACGGACTTAAGTAAGGATAAGGGAAGAGCACTACTCTTGGCACAGGAATAACTCACTGTGCAATATAGGGGCAAGAACAACTGGGTAGAGAGCAATTCTGTACAAAATAATCTAGTCTATCATAAACTGAATATAAATCAGCCTGCTGCAACACCGGGAGGATCTTTGTATGAGACTCTGATTTTGCAGGAAGACACTCAAACAACATGTCGCTGTATCTCAGCTGGGAGATGTAATTACCAGCAAAGGGACTCTACCTTCTTCAACTGCCTTTGGCAGCTCCTGAATATTTAAGAACTGCTGCTCTGTTCCAGTGTGAAGACAAGGGGAAAAAAACGAAAACAACGTTAAGCTCTTGGCCCATTCAGTTCAAGACATTCACGAGATAAGAGGTGAAGAAGTCATTTTCTAAAAGCTCCTTGACTCTGACTGCTTCAGTACTTTTCAAGCCAGCTCCACTGCAGAGGCAAACACACAACCTGGAATTGGCATTTTGCAGTCACCAGTTTGGCTTTGCATTTACGTGGTGTAAGAGTATTCACACAGGCTGTAACTGCTCAGAAATGGGTTAATAGTTTGGTAACCCCTGCCTATGAAGATTTCAGACAGTCTGTCCTCCTTTCAAATCCGCACGACATGAGGCATGGGAATTCAGTGCGCTCCAACTGCTGGGCCAACCTCCACACACTCAAGTGTCTCTAGGTACATACTACAACTGGTTTGAAGTTGTACTAAACGTTGGTCTAGACCTATTGCCTTTTGCATTCCCTTTTTCAAACTATCTTCCTTTTTTTGATACATTTCTACATGCTATCATTGATCCTAAAAAGGATAAAAAAAATAGAAATAGTACTTTTGAGATATATTGAAAACTTTGGGAGGATTCTGAACTGAACGTTACATTCTTGCCACTAAAGCAGGTTCGTCCCAACCCGATTATGCTACCGCACCTTATACTAAGAAGAGCTAAAAATTTTCATGAAGATTAGCAGTTACTAGATGAGCACACACAAGTTCATACTTACTAAATTATGACATGGCTACATTTATAGGTAAGACTACGACAGATGCCTTATAGACATTTTGGCTGTTTCCACACCTGTGATCCACACACAACATACACACGGGCACGCTGCAAGCCTCGCACTCATGCAGCTGAACATCCAGGCTTCGGCTCTGCAAATTGCTTAGGCTACAACTGGAGATGCCAATTGGCCTCACATGGCTCCTTATTCACCTAGGTATGGTTAATTAGCACTAATAGTTTCACTGAAGACATTAAACAAAGACATAAAAAATGAATATTTACATTTACTGTTAGAACTTCCAGGTTACATTTAAATTACATAATATAAATAAAGAGGGGATTTGATGCATATCACTGGGGATATAGCTCACATAGCTTTACGTATTCTCACCCATCTTTTCTGGGAATTCAGAATACCCCTTTTCCTGAAGGCATCAAGAGTGAGATAAAACTGTCTGCACAGGCAGAAGACATAAAACATATGAAAATATACATAAATATACAGAAACAGAGCCACACCAAAATAGGTCTGCCGGAATAATTCTGCCTGAACAAAAGCACTATGCCCCATCCACCTTGAACTGATGCAAACTGCCATTTGCAGCAGCATCATGTACTGGACATGCATTAAAACCTTCTGGGCGAGGCTAAAATTAAAGGGATTCTTAAGGGAAAGAGGGGTTGTGATGTGCCAGCATGGCACATAATTTCTGTAATCACAAGACACTCACTTTGAAGTGTAAGGTAAAAGCTTTTACTTGGATCAGTCCCAACGTCATTCAGGGAGGCTTACAGTTACAGAGTCTGAATTTGTATTCTTTCATAATGTGTCTTTTTTTCTAGCATTTGTATTTTCTTGGTTAGCTTTAATTAACTTCTTTCTATGCTTATAAACTTGCAGAGGATTTTCTCTAAGCTCTTACATCTCTAGCCTATATTAAGGTATTTTAAGCTTTAAACCATCTAGTACATTTAATGGATTTGAACCATTTTAGAAGGAAGGAAAAAGTGCTGGCAAAATGCACCCAAGCTGAACGTTTTTGCATGAACTTTCTATTTGACACAACTTAGAAGTTATTTTAAGATAGCCTAATAACTCCTGAATGGGCCCAATCACAACAGAAATGTATTTTCTTTCCCATTGAATAAAACGTGGCAAGCTGGGAAAGAAAAAGATGGGGAGCATGGGGGATGGAACAGAAAGAGCTAATGCAAACTGAAGCATAAAAAGACTGCAGTAAACAGTAACCAAAAGGTCTGCTTGAGGGAAGGAGCTTTCTGAGTCCATTAAATTAAGAGGTTCAGCTATCAAAACATGCTGGGAAAAAGGAATATTATAAAGAAAGCAAATCTGTAATGGAAGGTAATAGTTATGGGTGAATGTTTGAAAAGAAGCGCAGTCATTTAAGAAAAGAGATGTTTCTGTGCGGGGCACAGTGGACCTGACTTCAAAAATTCCTCTCTGTGTTACTCATATTTCAAAATATTTTTATCTACAGTGACAGAGCAGGTCTTTTCTACTTGCTGTCTAACACATAGAGCATTAACAGTGTAACCTGAAGCACTGCCTTCTCTCCTGGAAATATCAGTTGTTCCAGAACACGACAGACGTCATTCCTGTAGATAACTGTCTCGCCTTTCTGCTTGTCTCCTCATTTTTCCCCACATAGACATCTTCAACTTCATAGAGAGACCTGAACAGTGTTGGTACCAGCTGAATAGATGGCATGACAGACACGAGTCTTTCCTGCCCTAAGTGGGACAGGAAGAAGATGGGTACCTTCAGGATCAACTCCATACAGATTTTGGAGCCACACTCACCCTTCCAAGCAATAGTTCAAGCTCTTATCCTTCTGAGGAAGCACTGCTCTCCCTTGTAAGTACACTAAGGCTTGACTCTCTCTTATTTTGATATTAACATAGCTGAAAGGACCACAAGCAATATGGAAAAGGAATTTCATCTTCTACCATTCATGCTCCCCGAGGTAACCACAGACACAATTCTTGACTTTCATCCATGAATCTAACATTTAGAAAGGAGCTATCAGCTGGTTCTGTGTTCAGCCATCTGAAGCACCGTGAAAAAATAATCTGCACCAGACATCCTCCTGACCTTAGTGTTTATCCCCAAGATCATTGTAATCAAAATACTGTGACATAAATCTTTAACATCTGATTTAAACCATCATCTTTTTAAAAACTGAATTACACAAGCGTTACCTTACTCTTCTAATAATTCTATGTATTGTGCAACTTTCACATTTGTGAGTTGTGTCACTTACACAAGTGTTGCTCTTGCAAATGCATGCAAAATATGCACCCAGCAATTGAGCAGCCTGGTCAGTGCTGACATACAGAAATAAAGCCACGGGCACGCTAAGTGGCTGCGTCAGAGACATGGAACATGGTGATGCTCCTTGTTCAAGCTTTGTGTTTCTGTTATTTGCTAAGTGTTGCCTGCTACAGTAATTAATTTGAAAAAATACCTGTCGTTAAAATTCCACTTCCTGAGATGAGACTTCTTACATTAACATGGTAGTGAGTAGGATGAAATCTCTCTGCATATAATATAATGTGGAATTGAAATGGATTAGTAGAGGATACACAATTAGCAATCTGTGTTTCCAAATTCGGTGAGTCTGCATCTGCTGTTAAAGACATGTTAGGATCCCAATTTCAAGGAAAGTCAAAATCACGTGTTGTTAGTTGTCCTGATACTCTTAGATATCATCTGGAATCTAAATAGAAAGTGGAGACCCACTGTTTTCCGCTGATGCTGTTAAAATTCCTGTCTTCCAGTGGTACCACACGAAGTCTGTAAGAAGCAAAAATCCACTGCTAGGAAACCACTGTGGGCTTCACCACATTCATTTGCAATTCCTCAGATAGGAGGCAGGGGCTTCAGACTCCGTTCTCAAAGTGAGCAGGTGAATCCCAGAGCAAGGTGAGTGCTCACAACTGAGAGGCCGATAACTTGCACGGGGACTGCTGCTTGAAAGGACAAGCTTTAACCTCCAGTCAAGTCTGTGGCTGGCTCGTTATTGGGGAGAGCAGAAGGCAGCTTAATGAACCCTCACTTCCACGGCCTGCCAGCCCTCATTTTGTTTCTCACAGTGACTTTATCCTACTTCAGTATTCCCCTCCTTCCTTTTGAAAAGAGGTAGAGACGATGTAATTCTGGCCCTGTTTCAAGTAGATTTTTGAATGGGTCCTGAAAGCTTACTAGTGTGAAAGCAATATAATTCGCCCTCTGGATATACAGAGTTAGGGCTTTCAATCAGAAAGATTTGAAAGCTGTAATGTTGTTACTGTATTCTCATTTTAAGATCTCATTTAGCAGACCTATATAATTTTGCTCTGAGGGACCTCTGGGCTGACTCAGCAACCAAAGAAAAACTTTGTCGCTGACCTTCTATGCTGCCACCTAAAGTTCCTAAATCTGGAAATATCAGCCAGCTATAAGCATATATAATTTCCACAGTTACTGTGTCGAGTATACATACCGGGGGTACAGGCAAAAGGACACAACAAAGAGAACCAAAGAGAAACTGGAGGTAGATGTTCCATCTTCTACATTGACCACAGTTCTGACCCATCTGCAGCCCCATTAAAATATTCCTTTTCCCCAATGACCTGCTGATGTTGAAAGCTTGGAACAGATGATCTTTCAGGGGCCGTTCCAGCCTGGGCTGCTCTATGATTCTATGACCTGGAGACACTCAATACGCGGCTGGGTACTCTGGTGTACTGGGAAAACAAAAAGGCCTTCTTGTTCCGAGATCATTGCTCACCTGCAGGTCCTCACCTGCACAGCAAACCAGGTTTGCTCAAAGGTCTTCCAAGACTTTTCAGGTAGCCTGTCACCACTCTCAGGAGTAGTGTTACTTTTCTGCTTTCAAAGACATCTGCAGGGGCATCTAAAATCAGATATCCAGCCAAAAGAAAGAAAAGATGTGTAAAATTAACACATTTGCATCGCAGTCTGGATGTTTCAATTGGCCTTTTTTATCCATGAGCGGTATTGTTGCAAATTCCACATATCTCAAAAATCTTGGGCAACGGGTGCAGCATTTATTTACCATGTCTTGTTTTGTCTGCTTCTATATCAAACCAACAGCCTTTCCTGACATCTCTGTAGCTCGTATCTTCAACTTCACATTGCACAGAACTCTGCATCACCCAGTGATATTTATGTTACCTTATTCAAATGGTAACTGTGGGACCAGATGCCTCCAGGAACTGTTTTCAGTGACTTTTATGTTTGGCGAAGGAAGCCTCACATTACCTAAGCTGCATAATTACAGAAAAGCAACTGCTGTTTCAAAGGGAGGCCGTGTCTGCCAGCAGTACTCGTACTGCAGTTTTGCAGCACGCAGGCAAGCCCATGTCAGTCCATGTAGCCCCTGATGCTCTCTTTCCATGTCAACGTCCTGATTCCAGAGCTACAGTTACCAGAGGCACTCAAAAAAGCTGGGTAGCTTCCACACTTTTGTTGGAAAAGTCCCCGTGTCCTTAAGATGGGAGTCTTTTCACTTACATAGTTAGATACCCCTCGTTATATGGAATGCAGAGTAATATCAGCAGCTACCATCAGTTTTACATTTTGTCATCACAGAAAAACAAGAGTCGTGAGACTGTAACCGAGTTAGGAAGAACAGTACTGTGGTCTTCAATGCAGTGTGCCAAGTACAGACTCTCCCTGGATGTTTAGCCGGCAGCTTGTGCCAATGCGCCTTCACCGTTGTGGTTATCTATAATGATAACCTATGTCTGTATACATAAAAGATACTTATAAACAACAGCTCTCACGAGTATGCCTCTTACAGTGCTGCTGAGTAGACACATCCAAATTCCAAGAGTTGAACGTGCCCTGCCGATACCGACCCCACGCTCCCTTCCAGCCATGCTAGCCCTCGCGCTGCCACGCTCTGTCTCAGGGCTTCGGTGGCGTGCCTGTTTCCCAACACATTACAGAGGGCACATTTCCCAGCAAACCCAACGTTCTCCAGACCTACCACGACGCAGCGAGCGCCCCTGTCACTCAGTGAGATGCACACGCTGTTGTACTACTGGACACACAGGTCTTGCCTCCATGAACTGGAGAGGTTTGTTGATCTCAGAAGGCCTTTGCTGCCAGCACCCCAGCACCCAAAGCCAGAGGCACGCTAGACAGCCCCCTGGACATCCCAGCCTTCCACCCTCAAACATCCCTGGTGCTCGAGGTGCTCTCTCCTACTAATAGTAACCAGTTTGAAACTGGAAAAGTACCCAGGAAGCTTACCAGTTCTTTCCTGTTTCTCTGGAGGCAGAGAGAAGGAAAAACAATCTTAAAATACTGTCTCTAAAGGACAATTCAAATGGAAAAAAAATAAAGCTAAGAAAGAAATGCAGCTTTCTGCAGGTGTCACTGGAAATATTACGCTATTAGAGAAGCTGACAACCTATCTAGGCCAGTGCTTTCTGATACCACCGGAGAAGAAAGGTATGTAACAGAAACAGCAAAGGTTCACAGAAGGGTAACATAATGCCAAAGATATTTAGAGCCCTTCCACATGAGTGCACCTGTTTCATTTTGAAATTTTTAATTTAAATAGTGAGTTAGCAAAATTGATTAGCCATTCTTAGCCTTCAAACAAAACCACTAGTGCGACCGATGAAATCAAGATGTAATACCACAGGCAGCTAATAAAAAAAAAAAAATCTTCTTTAGAGAGTGCATGATTCAGTTGTGAAATTCTATGCCACAAGTTATAAATGAGATCTAAAACATAGCAGAATTTTAAAACACTAAGATATTTCCTTGTTATGCTATTCTAAATAAAAATAACCACAAAGGGCGTTCAGAAATAACTTGACAAGGCATCTAGGTGAAGAAAAGATTCATCAAAAGTCACATCACTGCATAATTTAAATTTTATGTATTTATTTATTTTAATGTATTTGAAACACCTGACACTTCACTACTGTCACAGAGAAGCTCCTGGACTACAGTGACTGATATTAGCCACCGTGCATTCAAGTCTTTTTTATTATTGTATAAGAGTCGCAACAATGCCTTATGCTTTTCTCTCCAAATACAGAGCTGACATACCCTGGCCAAAGAGTTTGAAAGGAGAGAGAGGTGGCAAAACATCAAAAAGAAGGCAGAAATTCTATGGCCCTCAAGAAAGATTAATGAGTTATGAAGCATAGCCATGCCTTGTAACTGGTCAAAATCTGTGCTACGAGTAGATTTTTCTTGATGTATAAATAACCTATTTCATTTTTATAAACCACATTCATGAACAGCTACAGTGAACAAACGCAAAGTAAAATTGTACATAACCAACCAACAGTACGCTCCTTCACCCAAGGACAGAAAGGCAAACAGAGCAGCTGACCTATCTTTGGACAGAAATACTTGTTTTACTGGGAAATGCTGGATGCTTTGACTTTTACAAGCTTAATTAGCCAGCGTGCTGGCACACACTGTGTTGGGGGAACAGCTGAAGTACATGTTCTTATAAAAATAGACTACCAGAAGTTACGTTCAGAAAGTTGAGAGATTGATTCTAAAAACCAAATGCATAAATTATAAAGTGAAACCAACACAAGTTTCGGTGTGGCAAATGCTTGCTTTGATTTTAGCATATTTTGTTATGTACACAGGAAGGTAAAAAGCCTCAAGCCCTGCTGCACGTGTCTACCCACAGCCTTCCAGAACACATTGGGCCAGCAAGTCCACTCTGTAGGAAAGCTAAGATTAAAATTCACAGCTGTCCAAGCATTTATTTACTGAGGTGAGCTTTAAACAAGAAAATTGCAACTGCTCAGACAATCTTCACTTATCAGTGCTCTTCTCCTCAGATACCAAATGGTCCCAAGACCTTGAGAGACTAAGCAGCAAATAATGAACGTACTTGCTTACAATACACCTCAACTTCGTTGACTTCCACCCTTACAGAAAGGGATAACAGCTACTGCCATGTTCTCTGTGCACAATGCCATCTGTCAACATTAGCTATCGGCTAACATTGGCTTTCCAAAACTTTATTATCCAGTACTGCTCATTATCCCTAATGGAACTAAGCAAAATAAAGGGTTTTTTTTATTGTTTTTATTTGGTCATTACTTCGTTTGAACAGATTTTAAGCTGTGGGCAATGCTGTTCCCTGTTGTTCTGTTCTTTTGCTGAGTTCCCACTGGTCCCGTTCTATTGTTAGCAAAGCAAAGCAAAAACGCAAGGCTCACTCGTTAGACCATGTTATACTGCAAAACACAACTTGCATTTCCTAACGGAAAATGTATCCAATCACCTCTAGGTTTTCTGTATCGCTGTCTGCTACCAAATAGTTTTATTTTGCTCAGCTCGCCTTTTGGAAATAATTTATAGAAAGCTGTTCACTGAGATTTTGCTGCCAGACATGAGCATTTCTTTCCTTCATAATTTCCTAACAGTTTCCTTACTCCACCTGGCTTATGTTTTGTTCTTTCCTCTCCTTCTTTCAGCACCCTGGCTTTGATGGGATCCTGCAGAGTTTCCATCACAACTCTAGGAGTAGAGCGCACAGTATTGCTGGAGCCTTTCCAGGTAGCTACATACAGACCAAGAGAGCAAAGTGGCCACCTGGAACTGCTGTGTAAGCAATTCCTGTCCTTGGACAAGCTTGGCTGCAGACACTTTCATGTACGTCTGAACATGGTGAACACAAATGTTGCTCCTGTGTTTTTTTGCCAGAACCTACCTGTTTTCCTCTGTTCCTTCTCTTCCCTTCCCACTCAAGTTCTTCAGAAGCTAATACCTTACCCTGTAGGATAACTCGAGTCAACAACGTCACGTATTCTGAAAGGCAATTATAATAATGCACGAGAAAGAATGACCCACTTGTCAGAGAGTTGATGAAGCTCAAGACCAAATCAAACAGAAGTTAACCAGCAGGCGTTTTACCTATGTATGACCACTTTCTTGGGATAAAACCCAGATCTTAGAGGAGTCAAAGAGGAGAGTTCAAGAGAAACGGAGTTAAGCTTTTCCTCCTGCCCACAGTTATGATCTGTATTGTAAATACACCATCACTTGAACCTGCTTTTACATTAATATTTAGCACTTTTAATCTTCTTTTACATCTTCGAGCACTTCCCACTTATTATCTAAAATAATAATTATGATGGGATCTCACTTGTTAGCTTTGTATAGTACAGCATATACACGTTGTTGACTAGGGCACCACTCATCAGACTACTAGGACTTGCGGCAACATTTAAATACTTGGAAGAACATAAGTAAAAAAGGCAATAAATGGAAATGAAGATAATTAAATGGAAATTAAAATTTAGTTTACATTAGAAATCAAGTTGTATGCAAACTACTTAATTTTACATAATTTCTCTAACTTGAAAAAAACAGGAGAAAGGAGTATCGTATACTAGTACTTGTAAATGCAGAAATTACAAAACCCATGCTTACGTTGAATGTGAATAGAGAAATAAAGAATGGTATCCATTCAGAAAAGAAGTACGGTCAGAAACATTCAATGAAATAGCGGAATCTAAATAGAAAAAAGATGGTATTTCTAGCATGACAAAAATATAGACTGATAGCAACGTATCTGAAAAATAAACCTGCAGGCTTTGGGGCCTTTTTTAATCAAACACTAATGTTTTACTTCAGAAGAACAGCACATCAAATTTCGCACATTCCTCTGATAGGTTCCTGTGTCCTTATTCCCATTTGTGATATGTTCTTCAAAAGATCAAAAATTTTGCTTTGAGACGTTCCTGTAAATGTTCTCTCCTGAAGTACTCCTGAAGATACCTATAAATATGCCACAGCTAACATCATCTTGCAGGAGAGGGCACACTGGCATCTCATGTTCTGTCCTATTTAAGAGTCTAAAAAGTAAAACTTAAAAGCAACACACTTTCTCAAGAAAACTTAGAAATTTTGAAAACATGTTCTTTAAAGCAAAGAGAATGATATCTTAAGATTATAACTGAGATCGGTAGGCAACTGTCAGTTCAATACTCCACATGAGTAACAAATGCAAAATGAATTCATTTTTAGAACTCTTAGAAAGGGAAGAATGGACCAAATAGAAATCATGAAGTCACTACTTATGGTTCTGGTCCCCTTACCTCGAGGGGGGACAGCAGACCTAGAAAAACATGAAAAAGGGTGACCAGAACGGTTTCTGACCACAGAATTATTAGATCAGCTTCCTTCTGCCAGGAAATCAAGAGACTGAGGTGGGAGATGATGGAGGGCTATAAAATCACAGCAAATAAACTGTCATGATCACTGTCTCTTCTTCCATGTGATCTGGAGGATGTTAAGAGTAAACCTGTAGATGCCATTCTCGATTATGTTGTTTGAAAAATTCCAGCAGGATGAGTTAGTAAACTGAAGATCATCGTCACATCTCCAATTTTAAATTAATAGGATCTATAGAGTTAACTCCCTGTATACCTTAATGAAAATTGCCCCATAGTATGCAATAATCCTCGAGAACACTCATGCCTTACCTCTGGTATCAGCTGTCAATACCTGGACAATGGCAGCTGCTTCTAATAGGCATTTAACCCAAGAAGAAAGAAGGTAAGCAAAAGATGCAAATACATTAAATTCCTGGGAAGTTACCTTTAATTTTCAGACTGTAATCCAAATCTTACAGTTCTTGACTCCGAACAGCCTGATGGTAGATTACGTGCCTCCAGCACAATTTTCAGATATAAGCGTCCAAACGTCTAGCAAGCTACATCTAGGACGATTAGAAAGCGCAAACCCTATTAGCATACTGTGGACTGCACTGAACATCCTATGCAAACCACTCAGGCTGGGTCAGTGGTTTTCTCGGTGACAGTTATTCTACAGGAGTACAGTAACGTCATCTTCATAGTGCATGAAGCTCTCCACCCCTACAGATGCATCGTCTGCTGGAACAGACAGGCATCAGCTTCAGTGATACTGGATACTCGGGTATCCAAAACCAGATCTTCAACCATCTGGTACAGCCAGCCTCTGACATTGGACTTCCTAACAAGCCAGGCTACTCCCAGCAGTTTAAGCATCTACAGGACTTTCTCATTGACCGTATTAATCTCATTAGCTAAAATCTAAGTACACTGAAGGTTCAGCAGAAAAAAATAATTAAATATTTTTTTCATCAAAGTATGAACCTGCTGGAACTAAAGCTACCTGCAGGATTTGGGCTGTTTGGGATATACAGCTTGCTCCAGAAGAAGAGAAAGCTTGAAGAAATTTTCTGAAAACACCACAATATCTGCCACATAAGAGCCCCTATTCCCAAATCAAAGCACTCAACCAGAGTTTCTTTCAGTATGTGCCTGACAGATCAAACTCACTATTTTTCATTGTCCAACCCTGGATACATTAAGGAAGGGAAACTGCAAGCAAGACAGATTACATCACTTCAAACAGCAAGCTGAGGCCCTTGAACATGGAAAAAGTCCTCTGCTGTGCAAAAGGTGAAGGAAAATTAACGGTCTCAACTGGAGTTCCCGTGATCTCTTCCCATCTGCTTTAAGACCTATTCAGAAACAGAGTTTCACTGCAGCTTAAGCTTTAAAGGTCGACTTCTCACATTACCTTAAGCTTAAGGCTTGGAGCGGTTTAGTTCAGCTTTGTGCTGGGTGAAGGGAAAAACTTCCATTTTTTACCACCTAAAGTGCCCTATTATCAGATTAAATGCAAAATATAAACAGCAGCACTCTAGTGTATGCTGACTTGACTTACACTTTGTGAAAATTCAAAAAGGCAGAAATCAAATGAATGTGCAGGGACATATTGGGAAAGAAAGAAATGAAGGAAATTATTTGTGATCCCCATTTTCTGTATTTCGCTTCTTACAACTGTAACTGCATTTTTAACCTCAAAATCGTGACATGAGGAAGGGTAACAGATATTTGAAGGGACTGCTTCCAAAGAAATAAAAGTTATAACAAAGGTTATATAAATAAACTGAAACTTTTAAGGAGAATAAATTAAGTAATAGAGAATAATTTAATGTAGCTGGACAACTTACTCCAGTACAACTACACCATTCTAATGCTAACGAGCAACTTCACTGTTCACTAGAGCATCCAAAATTAAAGCCAACTTAAGTGAAAATACTAATACACTGTTGGGGGGGGGAACCCCAAAGCTCCCCATAAATCAAACATGCTATTTCTCACATGACGAAGGTTTCCAGCATTAAATGCCAGCTGAATTTTAAAGCACAGATTTCCCAACCAGTAACATACCCTAGGCAAAGGACAGGGCCCAAGCCTTTAACATGAGCACTCAGTAAAGCTTTAAAAATGCATTTTGTATCCACCGCAAGACAAGACTTGGGAAACCCACTTTTGAGAGTTCTGGCCATCTTAACTTCCAGGCAAGGTAAAAAATAAGGTCAATCCTGCTCTCTGGAATGGCTTGAAACAGCTGTGCAACACGCAAGTAACTACTGGACTGTGCTTTAGGATAACTCCCAAATTTTATTATACCATAGGCAAGTTCAATTTTTTTTTTTCCTCTTTCCTTAGTTTTCTAAGCCTCCTGCCTTTGCTGATATACCTGTAAACAGCATATATCAATCACGTATAAACACACCCTCATTTTCTCCTTGCTTTCAGTACTGAATAATTCCAGACTTGGTGAGGTATTAAAAAGCCGCCATGTAACAGGGGGCTAACAGGAGCAGGGGAAGCACATCAGTGCAGCTGCGCTCTGTATTTAGCAGACAAAAATTACATCCCCTCAGCACGAGCAGGGACCAGGGGTCGCGGGACAGCCACCGTGCTAGGCAAAACGCAAGTGGCTCATGCTGGAAGGCAGCCCAGTTAGAGACGCGGGGAAAAGCACTCACGTACGCTTTGTTCCACACTCACTCATGGCAAAAGGAAACTTAATTCACTTTAAAAGGGGATTGTAGAACACTGCTGAACCGCCCAACTAATGCTCTGCAGGAGTTGTGCTGCGTGAAGGCAAGGCATTTTAATCCTGACAAAGAAGTAAGCCTAAAGTGAACCCCCTGCACCGACATTCTCAATATCCACAAAAAGATTCTGAATCCAAAGTTGGATTTGGAGACGTGGCTGACCAGCTGATTAGTTACGGCTTTGCACCCCACAGTCTCTACAGTATCACATTGATTACAGAAAGACGTTACTGAGCCCAAAGATGCAGCCTCCTCTTTCCCCAGTGTGTTTGCAGGCACGTTCAAGGGAAGGAGCTCACTTTTTTTGGTGCTTATCTTCAGAAAACAAACAAGGTTACACTTCCCATGCATAAGAAGGATGTGTAAGATTCTTTTGTGAACAAATCACGTATGTAAATATTCACCTATTTGTATGCCTGGTAGCAAAATGTAAGTTTGTTTGATAATGTGCAGACTGTCTCCAAAATATTCTTTATTTATAATTTATTTAATTTATTTATAATTAAAAGGCTCTTGAAAATTATAACCACACAGTAAATACTGAGTGAATAAAAAGAAGGATATACGTTCTGGAAAGGTTTCACCGTAGCTGCAGTTAAACTATTTTAGTTTGGTGGGATCTTCCATGTTAATCTCTATTTTAAGATGTTAACATTGATGAAGGAGAGGGAAACAGTAACAATCTTAATTCTCCTCTCAGCAAATGGGATTCTAGAATGGATTACCATGAAGAGTTAAATATTATTTTCTGGTTCTAAGTCTTACGTTTAAATTCCTGTCACAGCAAAGAGCACAAGCTGGGAGGATATAAAAAGATAACCAGAGTCCCCATCAAATATTGTGCTTATTTGTTGTATCATTTAGATAAAGGTAACTTTCTCATTCCTGTAGCACTACTGGATTGTTTTCTGCTTCTAGGGCACAACAGGCACATACCTGACTGCTGACTTCTAACAGCAGGCTATTGAATCTTGACTCGAACAAAACAAAACCAAAAAAATCCTATCTAAAGCTGGCATGAAATTAAACCACTCAATGTAAACCTGCTATGCCATTGTAATTCGTGTTGTAGAGACCTGTTCACCAGAAATTTCAGCTGCAGCGAACAAGACCCTCTAGGCTTACGCATACAAAGCAGCTGTTGTGTCACCTGTTAAGCTTGTTGTATTAGGCTCATGAGGAAGAACTGAAACATATTTTTCCAGCTTTAAGCTGGAAGCCAAGGAGAATGTTCATTTTTTCCCTGCACCGCTAAAAGCACATTCAGAACAAGGTAATGAAACAACCTAGTGATCTGGGAGCTGCTCGCATGCCTGCCTGCTGTGCAAGAGTGCTTTAAAGAAGAGAGAAGGTAGGACGTGACGTGGGGAATAGGACTGGAAACACCGTGCCTTAAAAGTAAATACGCGAAAAAGGAACAATTACAAGTGTCTACTGTAATGTTTGTGGGGTTGTGTCAGGGAAGTAGATTGGATTATTTCTTCTGAGACTATAGCTTGGCCCTTTAAACCCCAGGGAACCTGGGGGAACAGACCTTTGCTTCTAGAAAACAGCAATACTGGAAGAAAGGGAATCATTCCAGGGTTATTTTTGGTGGCCATACAGACCACTCCACTGCAAAATACTCTGGGAACTGCAGGGCCAAAAGTCTGCAGTGTACTGCTTTCTTTTTGCCTAAGCAGCCTAGGAAGAGATGACCTGCACTACTGAAATACACTGTTCTTCCCAGTGATAATAAAACTAAGAGAGCAAGTACATACGTCTACATTGCAAATATCTGAAGCTTGATAAGATTAAACACATCATAAATGCAGTAGCAAACATTACATCTGAGGAAACATCAACCTCTCTCATCTGATAATACCGCAAAGTTGGACACATGAAGGTGCAATTCTGCCATGATTGCTGTGGTCTGGCACTGAGACGGACATTCCCATTCCCCTTCCCTACCCCAAACTTCCTTCCATGGTCAAGTGCCCAGGCAGCACTATACCCAGCAGAATGTCAGATCAGCTCATTGACCAAAAGGGAAGAACCAGAGGATTTCCTGATGGGCCACTTACCTTTCTGTCAGATCAACAGCATCAGCCTACCCCCTGTATCTGTACAGTTGCTGCATCTGAAACAGAGTGGGAACGGTACAGCTGGGAGTTAGGGAGAAGAAGCTTTCAGCTAGATCAGACTGAGTTTACAACAGTTTGCTAAGGCTAACTAGGCATATTAATACTAGCTACTGTGCAAGGAGAGGTTGTCCAGAAAACGGCGAGAGAATTTGGGTTCTCACAATACTGGGCTTTGCAAGGTATCAGCTAGTAATGAAAATAATTTCTATTTTGCCCTATTAACACTCTCCCTGTTTTGACTCAGTAACATTTTGGAAAGGTCTTATACTGAATAGCTAATTTCAAATAGAAGAGGTGAGATTCCTGCCTTCTCCAAAAGGACAGTGAAAAGAATATATGAGGTACTTTCACCTGGAAATGTGAAGGGCACGTTCCAGCAAGCGAACAAAAGCAGATACAGAGTCAAGAGTTGGTATGAGGGTAAGAGGAAGCTTGCCATTAAGCCATTTCCATTACACAGTATTAGCACTAATTTTTAGATCTAAAATTAGAATTTAATCTCCTGAGAAATTTAACGTGACATGCATCATCTTGAATATTTTGGAGGGCAACACAGTTAACAAGTAGCCAATAGCTTGTACGACAGAACATTATTTCATTCTTTACATGCTCCAATACTCACTAGGATCATAAGATTACTGGAAGTTAAATGGAAGGAGAGAGTTTGCCATATAAAAAGCCCTCAGGCAGACCGTCTTACAGTAAGCTTATACATACAACAAAGCGATGCTCAGCTTTTTTGTACACAGGGAAGTTCATTCACCGGCCTACATAACTCGCTTCTTTCCTGGCTTGGTAATAGCTAAGAAATAATCCATTGGGTTTGCTAGGCATAAAACCGTAGCAGAAGTATTATGAATCATCCTACTGACTCCTAATTATGTCTGTCTTAACTTACAGTTTTTCATACAAAAGATTAAGAAGTAATCAAATTGAGGAAACAATTGCAATGGAATGAGAGGTGTCTATAGTGCTCCAAATGATTATGTTTATATCGTCTTTAAAACGAGAATGAAAACTGTTTCATCACCAGCTGTGGGCAATTCACATTCCCAAACCATTGAAATCAAGACATTAAACTATCTTTCTAAAAGAGACTTCTTTTTTTCTTCTTTATAGAAAGAAAGAAGAATTATTTTAATGCATTTAATTTGAATAAAACAGCACAGCAGAGCTATCAAGAACTCCACTGGTAACTACTGCAATCTAGTGGCAAACACCTAGTTAGGTGTGTATCATTAAAACTAAAACACCCAAAGAGGATCTATCCTAAAGTCAAGTAGAATAATCAGCTTGAGAAGCAGGACTTCATTAAAGAGCATCAGTTGTAGTATCAAAATGGCTGTTTGGACTCATCTAGATGTAAAACTCAGCACTGAAAGGAAAATTGGCTTTATCGAGTCATTTCTCACAAGAAAAACTGTCCCAAATTAATCTCATTTCATCTGCAGAAATAAATCCTCATAAGTACATGAGAAATTCCTTCTTTTTGTTAGACCAGATTCCCATGTCCAAAGTGAAAACAAATCTTACAGGCTCACACGTGTTTCTCCAGGCGTACAAAGCATCTCGTTTCCTGTAGAGCCATGAGCACAGTGCTTTACCTCTGGAGGTATCTGGTTTACTCCCCCATCTTTTGATTTGTCTGTTTACTTGGAAAGCTCTTGGAGCAGCAGTACATTTCCACACTGGTGCAGTAAGAACTGTCACACTGCGCGAAGCCACAGGTCACCACAGCCCAACCTCACCTCTGACATTGGCCAACAGTGAAGACCCAAGGCAAAACACAAGACGAGTGCATATACAGAATTACTGTTCCCTGCTGCCAGTATAATCTGTAGCTTGGGCGTTTCTGAAGCTGAAGAGATAGGAAGTACAGACCACTGTGCTTAATATTCAGCTGCACACGCTCTCTACAAACATCTCTTACACCTGCACTTAGCCTCCATGAGCCTCTTTGACCTCTTTTTATGTTTATATTTTAGGCCTCCAAAACTTCCCATGAACCTGAATCACAAATGTAACAAGTCAAAATATGCAGGGTTTTTTGTTTGTTTTAAACCACCTGCCTGATAATTTTACCAGGCTGCCCTGATACTTTAATTCCAAGGAACAGGGAGAAACCATTTCTAATTACTTTCTCCCTCTCCCCTCCCCATAATTTTCTAGACCACTTCCATCTCTCCTCTTACTCACCTTTTTTCCAGTGTGACAATCCAGTCTATTAGCTTCTCCTCCACCCCCGTATAGAAGCTGTTACAAACTCTCTTAGTCTTCTCTGCACCTTTCCTATTTCTGCCTTGTGACCTGGGTGACCGGAACACTACAAGTACACCATGGAATTGTACCGTGACACATGGAATGCACAACCATGTTTGCAGGACTCATTACTGTAACTCGTTATAATGACAGCTTTCAAGAAAAAAACCCCACCCCTTCACATCCACTCGCTAGGCACTGGGGTTTTTAACACACACAGGATGTAATCCACCTTTTTGTTGCTTTGCTTAGAAACAAAACAATATATTCCATATACCAAATAAGTGTCCTTCGTAGATATGGCCTCCAAATGGGACAAGAAGTTTTATGCAAAGCTGTTCAGCAAAGTGCAACACAAAAGCGATAGGGAGGAGATGTTGGAAAGATGAAGAATTAATTCCCTTACTTTCAGCACTTCTGTGTTGGTAAACATCAGCATCAGAAGAAACCAGAAACAGAAGAGAGGCATATACAAATGCCACAACCTCTTGCTTTGCAAAGTGAGTAGAAAGACCACAGAATGATTTTGACTACATGAATTTCTAACAGCAACTCAAACTTTCCACAGAAACCATGCAGAACCTAGAGGTGATAGCAAAAAGATGACTCCTATTCCTTATGAATTCCATTTATGTCATGTTTGGTCCTCCCAAAGGCACTTTCCTTTGACAAAGTCCTACCTTTCAAGTAAAGAAGAAAAAACATGGATAGCAAAGATAAGAGAGAACTGCTTTTTCACTGTGGACATATGATTAGAGGAAAACTGCGTGTCCTGGTGATACACCTTCTGGCCTCAGGCTGCCGCAACTTCCCAATCGAGTTATGACTAGCCTAGCAACACCATACCCATCTTCTCCTTCCTTTCAGTAATTTCTCACCTACTTGTTCTTATTATATAAAACCTCAAAATACACTTGGATAGTAGCTCTGCGTAACAAGAAACTGCCCAATATTCCTGGTTCCATGGCTTTGATGAGGAAAACACTGTTGCCAGTCCCCTTTCCCTTATTCTCCCTCTCTGTAATTGCTTCATTTTTTCTTGCAATTATGAGATTCCAATTTCTGCAAGAAGTTCTGTTGGAAGAAAAAGAAAAAAAATTTAAAAGGCTACAAAAAAGATAAGCAGGCAATCTGGTTCTGTTCTCCTCATGCAAAAAAGCTCAGACGTAGGAAGTCTGCATCCTCCGGCTTAGTGTCACAGCACCTCCAAGAATCGCTTAACTTTGATCCCTGCTGTGAAACTGCCACAGCTAAAATATTAGGTTCAAATCACTGATACATATACAGAATCAGGAGCTATTGAGCAGAGATGTTCCGTAAAAGGTGTGGGAACATCCAAATTTTTCAATATTTGACAGAAAGCAGTTTTTTCAGGTACATGAAGCCTATGGTGCACAGTACAGAGGGGGCATCAGTCTTCCCTACGTTCTGTCCTCAAAAGGCTCCCCAGAAACCTCTCTGTGATTCCACCCATGTTTGCAGTTAAAAAGGATGTACCTGAACCTCAACTTTTCTTGCTAAAATAACGTAGTCCAACAATAGCTGTTTTCTGTGTCTGTGATCACATCATGGAGCCTGGGTAGTTTCACACTTCTCGTAAGAGCTCCCTGATGTTCATTTGCTCTCTAACTTCACACGTGCATTTACAAATAAGCCATACAAAGGCTGTGGTTGAAAAGGAGCAGATGATGTATTCTTCATAGCAGGTCTAAGCTGGCAGCAAGTAAATGAATGATTTAATGAGGTTGCAGTTTCATTCCAAACAAGTACAGCTGACTTTGGTTAGCATCTGGCTTAAAAGAAAATTTCCACTTTTCTTTGTTTTATTATGCAGGCACAAGTTTAATGAAAATGAAGTCAAAATGGTGACTTGTATATTAGTGAAGCTAAGAGTGATTAAGATAAGCAGTAAGTGAAAGGAAACATGGAGCCACAGTACAGCTAAGCCATGAAATAACTCCTAGTAGTAATATAACTCAGACATGATTTTAAAAGAGACAGAAACTCCTGAGGCAGCAGCAAATAAATCAAAGAGGCTACAAGTTCAAAAGCTAACTCTGTATATATGATTCAAAGACTGCATGCTGTCAAGTATCAACAGTACACAGTATTTTTGCTATAATCTGGCCAAAGGGTTAATGTAATAAATGGTGACAAGCTCACACAGCCAATATGATGAGAAATACAGACTCAACTTTGGCCTTAGATGCGTGCCTGCAACTCTCATTAGTGTCAGGCAGAACTAGATGCATGCGTCTACTGTCAGAATTTTGCTCACAGATGTTTACTATCAGAAAGCCTTTTGAATCCACTTCCTTCATTACTATTCAGCCTTCCGTCTCAGCAGGCACAACCAGATACAGCAGCTTCCTTAAGCATGCCAGGAAGCTACTGTCTTCATTTATTTAGACAATTATATTTGGCTGCTTTTTTTAGTACGCAAAGGAGGTTGGTATCCTGCAACCCAGCATCAATGGTCCTCTACTCAACTGATCTCTTAAGGGCAGTTGAGAGCCATACGTACGTACTCAGCATACGTTTGGACGTTAATCCATTGCGTGATCAACACCTAGCGTCTGCACCAAGTGACCAATGCACATGGACACATCACATCGCATGACAGGTGGGCAACTACCGTTCGACAGGTATTGACCTGCCTATATGAAGGGCCAAGGCCCCAAGGCCTGTGTAGCAAAGCTGCATGCAGCCCCCTTGTTAACTACACTAGTTAACAGCCTGGTGGGACGAAGCTTTCTATCACTGGCTGATACTAACCTGAGCTGGGAAGCTGCTTCACTTTTAAACCTGGATAAGGAGAATGACTTCATTGTCCTGGCTGTTGATGGTGATACAGAAATACAGCCATTGAGAGATCTTATCTTCACCATAGTTTTCCCAGTGATACTTTAGGAGGTTCTACAGCTACACACAGAGAATTCCTTCTCAGCAGGACTGCAACAGAGTGGTACAAGGTGGTAGAAGAAATGATCTTTCCACCTTCTGACAAGGAGTACCTCAGCACCACTAGGGACAGCAAATGACCATTTTACCTCAGCTAGGGCTACTGTACTGTTAGAGCAATTTTTCTGATACTGCAGATGCTGACAGCAGAATTCACAGAGGTAGTAACGTCCAACATAGTACTTCCTTGAAAGTGGAATCAACTTGCCAAAGTCCAAGTGAACAAGGCATTATGCTTCTTACTGAAGCCAAGGCAGGAGTGAGATTACTAGTAAATAAATAATAACAACGATAATAATAATAATAATAATGAGACATTTGACAACTGGCTGTTTGTGCCAGCAGGTAAGGTACAACCTTGTTGTTTCTATGTGCTGTTCCTAGTATTCAAGGATCTCACTGGCTCAGTTAGATATTACACCATACTAAGTGTAGTAAGTGACACTGAGCTGACTTAATATTAAAAAAAAAACCCACACAGAAAAAAATCTGCTAAAAACACCTAAACTCTCCTCCAAATACATATATGTTGTTTATTCTTCTCTTAATTAAGTTGCCTTTGCTTCATACAGTGGCATGGTGCTCGTTAGTGAGGTGCATATTTTATTATACCCAAAAGTCTACATGGCTGCTCCAGCAATGGTGTGTAGGTGCACTACTATAAAGAGGGATTCCTTGTGATTTGAGCCTACTCCCGTCTACTGTTAAGATCATTTAGCAGAAGGGCTTCCAATCATCCAGAGGCTGAAAGAAATACTGATGCAAGAAAAAAATTCTAATCTAATCCTCAGAGATACACCCAAGCTTTTAAATAGGCATTGTCTTGATGCGCAGAGAAGGAAGAAACATTTAATAATAAACTCTACTTTCCAAGAACTGCTAGGAGAAATATTTGCAGCAGGAAACTTGGGGATGAAGTTAAATAATAAATATAAAATGAAGCTAGAGCTGCAGGAGAGGAAATAAAACACCTGCAAATACAGTAGAAGGGAATTACGTGCCTAAAGAAGTGAACATTCATTATAGATTCTTTAAACATTTTCTTCTTTCTGTGGAAAAGCAACACTGCAAAAGGTCATACAAGCCAAGAAACATTCTCCCTGTCCAAACAAGTTTGAATTTTTATAAATCGAACCTTTATATGGTCTCCAAGAGAGACCATTGTAATCATTTAGCCTCACCTCCTGTCTAAAGCCAATTTCACCGCTCATTTGTGCATCAAAACTACAACTTGCTGTTGAAAAAAGCCTCTCTCCAGAGAGAAAGCCATGCTTGACCGAAAGGCTCCAAGTGATGGAGAACGAACCACATTCACTAGGTAAGATGCAACTGTTATTACTCTCACTGATCAAAAGGCGCGTCTTAGTCCATTACTCTGGATTTGGCTTCCTGAATTCCAGCTCACCATATGGCATTATCTAACAAGCCTCTGTTATCAGGAATCTTCCTGTATACAAGGAGGGTATATGTAGGCAGTGATTGAATTACTTTCAATATTCACTTTGGGTGAACTTCATAGCTTGAGTTTTCCAAGTGCCTACTCCTTCTGGCAGGTCTTTCCAAAATACTATTTTAAAATAGAACAACACATTTCACCAACTTGCACAAAAATAGTATCACCTTGCTGTTTCTACATGCTCTTTCTAGTGTTCAAGGATCTCATGTGCTCAGTTAGGTATTGCAACATGCTAAGTTTATGTTCAGTTAAACCCCATGACCTCTTTCACTAATTTCCAAACAGTCCCCTACTTTAAAAAACCCTTTTTTTTCTTAGATGTATGGCCTAAGAAATCGCCTTAGGCTTTGAACAATGTTCAAACGTGCTCAGCGATTTAGGAAAACCCAAAGATAATGAGATGCCCCATTTGACAAACAGACTCCAATAGCCAGACTGCAAAAAGAATCTGAAATCTCAAAAGGAGGATCCGACATCCCTGACCAATAGACAGAAGGAACCTACGCCATGCCAGGCACTGCCATGCGGCAGCACCCCAAGAGCCTGGCACAAGTGCCTCCAAGCACTTTGATTCGGAGCCCAGAAGTCTCTCTGAAAAGCTTATGTTATTCCAAAATACTATGCAGTGATTACTGTTTTCAAGTTAAACTCCAGCTACCAGAGAAGTCAGGAGAAAGGTACTAGGGCAGAGCATTGGATTCTAGAGACTATTTCCAGGTTCACTTCTGGGTTTTCTGGCTAAATTGACTAGATGAGCACAGTCTGGAAGCCAAGATCGTTTCCCCTTGCTCTCTCATCCATGCTTTCCAGATGAAAGCCCTACATAGCATCCCCTCATTTCCTCCTCTTTTACCAATCATCTTTTCTAAATTGATGCATCACTCTAGAAGCGCCATGTTGAGCGCCCTTTCCCCACAAGAAGCTGGTGCTGCCTGTAACTTCCAAGCAAGCAGGACATGGGGCTTTCAGTTCCCTTAGACTGAGGAAGGTCACTCAGTTCTTCCTTCTTCCTTTTTTAACAAGACAACAATTAAAATTGCATTTTGTGCAATGTCAAGCTTCGGGGCTGTTTTGCACGCTGAGCATGCTCACCGCTGCAGCACTTTTAGTTGACTCCTCCTTTCTCATTTTCAGAAAACCTAACAGGTGAAGGCAAGAACTGCCAGAGAAACTACAATTTCAGCTGCCCAGGGGGCAATTCAGAAAAGCACCTGATGTATGGTGAACGTGGCTCAGAATTCTACACATCAGTACTTAAAACATGTCTGTGTCATACATCAGGCTTTCTGAAACTACGTTAGGAAGGGGCAAAATGTGTGGTGAGCAACAGCATAGCCCTTTGATCTAAGCCAACTTTAGGGAAGACTTATATGTATGTTTTTAAGGAAAGAATTATCGTTACAGAGACAAAAATAAACTTACTCTTGGTGAAATCTATTCGTGTTAGATTCATCTAACAATTTTCTTCACAAAAAAAAAAGGCGGACTTGTTTACCCAGAGACTTGCAAGATTCTTGTTAAAACTGAAAGAGGAGATGTAACACAAGAACTTAAACATGATAAAATGATAGACGGAAAAAAACCAATTGTGCTTAATTAGGAACTGTCACATAGGTAGAAGCTTACCAAAAGAGTTTCCTAATGAGTTATGGTTCCTAATGAGTTAACGGTTGGACTTGATCTTAAAGGTCTTCTCCAACCTAAACGATCCTATGATTCTATGAGTTCTTGAATTTCTCCCATTAAGTATTTTCATTAATTATAATAGCCTAAGAGGAGGGCTACTTAAATCTGCTGACAGAAACTCAGAAGTCATCCTTAGTATTCTAATGAATTCTTTGGAGGAACTGGACATCTTCACTGTTATAAGGAAATGGGATGAAGTGTGGTAGTAAAAAAAAAAAAGAATCATGAAAATAATGAAAATTCACTGGTAAATATTCTCACGGATAGCTATGCACCAAAAAAAAAAAGTAAATACTGAAACTGGGACCTCAATCGTCTCAGAGCTCTGCATAACACCCATTTTAAGTATAATGCATATTTTTAAAAGTAACAAAATTGTAAAACTTGTATTCTTTAAGAAATATTGAAAAATTCTATCTTTAGCCATTATTCATCCATCCCTTGAATCATTTAATTTCCTCCCAAGGATTACAGTTATTTTGGTCTATTTGACAGCAATACCTACGTACAAAGAGCATACCCTGATGAACCTGAGCTCAGCGGTGCTTCAGCTGCATTACTAACAATCTTCTTTTGATATTCTTTTATTTTTAACTATCTGGTCACATAGGTACTGCAATATTCTTCACACAGAAAATAAAACTGTATAGATATACTTGGAAATTAATGCAAACCTTCACAAGTAAGCCAAATGCTAAACATGGCACTGATGGCAATGATCTCTTAAAGAGTTCTTGATATCGTAAGGACTCAAGTGATACTGACTGACAAGAATAAGACTTAAACCTTTCAAACTCAGGCCACGACACCGCATCTGCTTTTGGCTGACAAAGAGATCCTTTCGCATGGCATTGCGGAATTACAGTCTTGCTGCGTTGCTGTATCAGTGAAAATCACAGAATCATAGAATCGTTTAGGTTGGAAAAGCCCTTTAAGATCACCAAGCCCAACCGTTACCCTAACCCTGCCATCCCACCACTAAACCCTGACCCTGAGCACCTCGTCTGGCCGGCTTTTAAATACGCCAATACTATTCATGAAGCCTAGCTAATAGGATCCAAACATTAAAACATTAGTCAGATTCTTAGGAACCAATTTTAGGCAGCACCTACAAACCCTAAGGAATGTCTAAGAAAATGAAGACTGTATTTATTTCTTGCTTTTATATTAAAAATGTGTTTAGCATACTTAAAAAAACCCAAACAACCAAACACACCCCACCCCACCCCCAAACAACTGAAAAAAATCCACCTCTTCTTGGGGAACCATAACCTGATTATATTTCTGTATAATCTTTGTGAACATTTTTTGAGGAAAAAAACAGCACTGTAAATAAACAGCATTGGATAGTACATATAGATATTAGACATGGCTAATGACCACATGCTCAGTTTTGCTGAGAAACACAAACTTCATCAAAGGAGTACATTTTGTGGAAGTGATACCTCTCTCTTCCGTTACCCTTCTTCTATGAATCCCCAAAAAATAACAGTTGAGGGTAACCACTGTAAAAAACAAAACCAGGTTAAAAGTGCTTATAAGCAGAGCTGGTATTTGTCTATCGCTCTCCTCATTCCAGTGATTCAACATTGCAATTGTTACAAGCCTTTTGCTTTAAAAATGATAAAAAATGACACAAAAGTATTCTGTGACTGATCCATCGTAACTGCAAATACACTCAGATGACAAACGCTATTTCTGAAGGGCCTATTTCTTTTTTGTATTGTTCAATAGAGCTTTTGTCAAGGGAACGTATCGATTAGAAGTACTGTTGCTTTCTTAATGGATTATGGATACGAATGGAGTTTTAGTAATTAAGAGAAAATATTTTTTTCTTTCATCTGTTAAAGGTTTCTATTTTTTTCTTCTTAAAAATGGCAACACTGAACCGAAATTATGCAAAGGTTCAACAGAACGTAATTTAAGAGTAAGAGGAGAGCAGAGTTAAACCGCTATGGCAGTTGTCTTGTTTACCTCCTCAGTTTCTTCTCTTTTGTTTTCATAATTTTAATAACTGGCCTTTTCAACCTCATTTGCTATGGATCATGTCCTGGCTATGAATGCAATCTTCAAACAGTATTTGGTTTAAATTATAATATTTAATTACTTTTTTCTTTCCCACTTAGGAGAAATGTCAGTGTTCACAGATTTTAGGAAATAAGTTCATTTTAGGAACTCTAAGTGTCCTTCCTCCAGTCTTGCTGCAAAGATTGCAATATCACAATACACCTTGCACTTCGCTAACCTTAGCTCAAGCAAAGAATGAGTATTATGAGCCCTTTGGCATCCTGGCATGCTATCCAGCAGCACATGCAAAAACTGTTATTGAAGTCACTGAACTGTTTATGAAATAATTAGAAGCTAAATATTGTTTGCAGAAATCACCGGGGAAATACTTTATGTAATGGATAAAGTCAATAAAATGGAATTGCTTATGGAAAATTTCTGACCAGCAAAGAAAGAAAAAAACAGGTCAAAGAAATTACTAGCAAAGAACTATTTACCAGTTCAAATGATCACAACAGGAAAAGAACAGCAATTACATCAGTTGCTGCTTCAGGAGATCAAGTACACATATGACTTGGAATGGCTTAGCTAATAGATTGCATCTATTACAATGTGTTAGAATAAAAAAAGATAATTGTTAATCCCCATTTCCACAAATATTTAAACGTTCAACCCTAATAAAAGGACCTAATTAGATTACACTGATAAATGCAAATCTCTTCCAAATAGCTGTAAGCAAACACATGTGAATAGATGGTTTCCAATGAGACTTGACAAGTGGAAAGCAGATGGCAACGTGAAAGACTTCAGTTCTCCTGTAAGCCATGCGCTATAAAAGCTGTGTTTATGTTTCAGGTTTGGTAACCTCAGAAAATATTTTTAACTGGCAATCACTTGAACAAAGATTACCATAAGGAATTAAGCAATACCTTGCATGCTACGAGGATACTACGGATTCTGTTTAAAAATGTTTTTTCAACAGCAGTTTTGTCAGATAATTAAAAACACTTGAACTCTTGGGAAAAAAATACAGAAAAATATTAGAAAAAATACAGCTGCCTGGATATTCTTCACTATGCTATCGTGGCAAGCTTTGTCTGCCCTTGCAAAAAACGTACCTATGAAAGGACATGCTCTTCCTTGCCTCCCTGTAGCAAAGGCTTATTATCAGAAGCTGATCCTTGCCATGTTTATTTAAAAGGCATCCCTGGTTCTTTGCAATCACGTTTCTCTTTTGGTGAGCAAGGAAACCGAGCACTGTCTGCTAAACTACCAATGTGAATTTTTAATGTAGGCTTAGACTGGTATAGTGTGGGGGGGGAAAAAAAAATAAAAAAAAGACAAAGGTATTGATGATGAATAATATCCAGAGAGCTAAATAAAATATGAGACAACAAATTCTAACATAACTCAGGCTGAATGAGCATTTCCTCGCCAGGAAATCACTGCTAACAGGACATTTAGCCTTGTATCTTGAACAGAGCAACAAAGCCAGGAAAGAAGGGTGCAAACACTGCGAGCCATCAGAGGGTCTCTTGGAGCGCCTGTACTTGTCAGGGTACTGTGAGAGGACTTTGGTTGTGCTCATGAAGGGTTCAAGGGGTTTTGACTTTAGGCTTCTAACAGAGCAGCCAGAATTAAGAGCACAGCCTGTCTAACTGACAGAGACCACAGACAAGACTTAACAGGCTAATTAGTCACAGAAGTCTGGTTATGACCCCCTGCGATTACTGCAAACGCATACCGGGGCCACCGCCAGAACAAACCGCTCCATTTAGAAATCCCCCTCCCCCAATTTTCTTTTCTGACATTTTTCAGTGGCTTTGGGAAAGCATTATTTGGGACTTCAAGTCCAGAGCTCATTTTGGTTTCACATGCATGATGGCTTTGAAAAGACTTGGTTTTCTGCCAAAACTTTACCCGCGCTGGCATTTCCATATTTACACTACAGATGAAGATCATCTCCTAAAGGATGGACAAAGACCAAGAGGAAGAACAACGTGAGGAGGGAGACAGCCCCACTGCCTCATCACAAGGAATCCACAGCAATGTGCTCACTGTCACAACAGCCTCGAAGGCCAACGCCTGTGTCTCTAGCTCACGTTTTGCCTTGGGGTCTATGAGGATCCAGCTGGGGTTAGAAAAGCAGGGCTTTCTTGTGCCTTGTCAAACTCCTGTAGCACCTCTCTTCATCCTGAGCCGGCAAACGTGGCCCCTTAAAGCAGAACGAGACCCGTGCCCCAGAGACCCTGCAGGCTCCTTCATTAGGCAGCTGCCCGACGGCCCACAGATGCACACACACATGGGTTTCAGTTGGGTAACTTACACCCTACTTTAGAACCGAGCACCTTCTGCTTGATCATTTCCCACCCCTCCGGTTTTGCTGCTCACGTTTTGCCTTTCTAAACACCTCTCAAGGCCTCAACCCTGAGCGAACTGAAGGAACTAATTAGAAAGAAAAGGTGAGCTCTCTCAATCCTTCCACCGGCTGACTTCAGTTATCCTGTGTAGATTTTTTTTTCTTCCCCCTTCAGTTAGAAAAAGGTACATCTGTTCAAGTTTTGATCCATTAGTTGGAAAATTAAGCAATTAAAGTAGACAACATCTGTGGACAATGATTTATCAAATATAGTTTCAGGAACCAAAGTGTAAATTGAAGCCAACTTCAAGAGCTGGAGGCTTGATATATCTTCAGGAAAAAAAGAAGAAAATAAAAAGAAAGAATGAGTCTTCACAGAAGCCAAACCTCCTGGCAATTAGAAATGGGGAGGTATTTATAGGTGTGATGAAGAACAAAGACCACACCATCAGAGCAGCCTAGAAAGCGGGTCATTTCAGAAGACTAATTTTATTTTAATTGCTGCAGAACAACATACTCATTTAAGAAATACACCATTGCAGCAACAGTCTAGTGATTTGACTCTACATATGTCACTGAATTTAGGCTTTGTGATACAAATCCTATAGTACTTGACATTTAAAAGTGTTTTTGAGGGAAATACACAACACTACTGGTGAACAATGATACCTCTTATAATCAAACGTAATTGTGAAGGTGATTTTGTGTCATCTTGATTAAACAACTCATTCACAGATTGTTGACAAGTTTCATTAAGAGCAAGTTTTATTTTCTCTCCTGCAAAATTAAGAGCGCGTTAGAGTGAATTATCACTTCTCACTGATCTTATCAAGGATTATATCAATATTTGATTTTTTTTATATGAGTAAGCCTCTCATCCAAACTAATGCAAATCTTGTACACCACTCTGCTTTTAAGAAACAATGAACAAAACCAGAATTCTGCCTTTAAATTGAGATGCAAACCTTTTCTTCCCATTTGAATACAGTAGGAAGACTCACACTCTCTAGCAGACATATCAGGTATAATCATTCGGGGCAATTTAAAGGGGTAAATCTTTTTGTGAAGCATTCAACAAAATATGGTTTTGGTCATTCCTAAACTACAAATTCATCCAGCTCAAACACAATGAATAATTTCAGCTGAGGGGAAATAAATATTCAGAGCTATGTTCAAAAAACGGCAGTGTCACTTCAAATGCTCCTTTTATCCATTGCACTTTATGGCATGGACCCCACGACAGATTCTAGGAAGTACAGACGGCTGGGGAGGCAACCAGGGCTGGGCGGGAGGTGTGGCACCCCAGAAAGAGAGCTGGGCCCTGGGCTCCAAACTATCATGAGGTATCACCAGTTAACTCACAGGTAACACCTCATCTTTCCGAAAGGCAGAAGCTCCCAGCTTCTGATGGGTTCCTACCAGCACACTTCACCTCTAGTTTAGGTGACTTAATCTCCAGCCCCTGCCTTTGGGAATTTGCCAAGCGCAGCACAGCTCAGTTAACTTCCCTTCAGGCTTCTCCATTTAGCAGGTGAACTGGCAGAGGAGCTGTTTGCACAGCTTTCAAGTGAGCTGCATGTAAATCCCCCAACTGGAGGAAAAGTCCTACAGTGTTTGATTTGGCCTTTACGTTACACCAGAGTTTCAAAGTGGCTGCAGCAACTTCTGTGAAATAACTCCTAAATGATGCAACTAATAAGACAAAACCACACTGTTCAGCAGGACACGTGTTCAGCACAAAAGGGGAGCCTTTACAAATACCACTGTGATTACTGCTCAGATGGCAGATGAATACAGGCATCTTCTGGCACAGAAACCAGGCGGCTTGCCTTAGAAGAGAACTCCTGCAGTGCACAAGGTTGCGTTAACTTCCTTGTGATAAATTTATGCTGAGCAAAGGCAATACACAACAAAACCCCTCTTCTTGGGGAACAGTCTTAGGCTTTTATCCTATTTTGTATATATCTAAAATTCATTGAGACATCGTCACTGAATCCAAGAAAAAGCAAGTATGCAGAGTCAGGACAACTGCAGGATTCCTGCAGAACCAATCTCTCTCACACAATGACGTTTTACATTTGGTTTCTCATCTTGCTCACCTAATGCACATGGCTTAAAAAGAAAAGACTGGTAGCACTGTTCATTGCATTCCTTCTTAGCATTGCTGATGGTCTTTTCTTATTATATTGCAAACACAAAACACTGCTGCATGCAAATCCTAGCGAACCATAAGAAAAATGTGAAGGTTGTTAAATGGACGAAACACGAATGGAAATGCATGTACGAAAGCACCTCAAGGAACAGCAGAACCAGGGATAAAAGAGAAATCTGTATTGATAATGGCATTGATAATGAAGAACACCCCTCCCAGCAGTATGGCTGAGGAACGTGTTCATGTAACGAGCAGGGAGTCTGCACCCTGGCCAGAGCATCCCTGCCTCTCCCTGCCGCACACAAACAGCCCCAGGCACTGGGGCACATGTGTTCCAGCGCTTGTGAGCGTTAGGAAATTACACCGATGAGTGAATGCATGAGAATGGGGAAAATTCTGTAAAACAAAATAACTTGCCCTTTCCTTAAGCTCACACAATTAGTTTTGCCATGATAACTTTCCAAAAGAACCACTAGGTTTTATTTTATATGTTAAAGAGCAAGCAACTAAAATTTTCTCATTACCTTTGAGGCTTGCAAGCAACTGACAAACATTTACTTTTACTGTAAAAAATTAAGTTTTCTGAGTCTACTGTGTATTATCTATTTGCCTTAATTGGGCTGATTTTAGCCTCCTTAAATTTTGTCTAATTTTTTAACTCAGACTTTTATTTGTTGCAGAGTTTCTCATAAAAATCTGCAAATGAATTACAAACTGTGGTTAATGAGCTATACATAAACCTTCTCTTTTCCTTTATCATTCTTACCATCTGTTTTGGCTGGTTTATTATCAGCCTGTAAGCTAATAATCTATCTACTTTATTTCCCATCTTACTTGGGAAAAAAAAAAAAGATGAAGAAATCCAGAAGAGTTTTTAAACTCCCCTTTTTCTCAGTTTTCCCTGGGTGATGCCTTATGGTCCAATCTGTGTTGTGCTCCCATTTTCTCCCCTGCAAAATCCCCATTTCCAATTCTATAAAAAAGGCCCATCAGATTTCCAACACCACTCCCCCAAGAAAACGACGGTACAGCAACTGTAAGATTCAAATCCATCTACTTTTCCCTAGTTCCTCAGTGTTATTAAGCAAAAAATACTACTACTTCCCGCCACTATTCCTATTGCAATCTTTATTGACTACAGACTTGATGTAAAATACGACTACAGATTTGCAGAAAAGAATTTGCACTGTTTCTGTCTTATCTCTCCACGTACAAGAAATGTATTTAGCCACAGCGTTCTTCCTATGCACTACAAGTCTAACACGTGCTTTGGTAGAGTTGTTCCTTCTCTTCCAGTTAGGGCAAATAAGTTTCTGGGCATCTATATTACATTTTGGTATGTCCCACCACACACGAATCACAGAATCCCAGAAGGGTTGGAAGGGCCCTCGGGAGCTCCCCCAGTGCCACCCCCCTGCCCAAGCAGGCTCACCCAGAGCAGGGGGCACAGGACAGCGGCCAGGCGGGGGTTGAAGATCTCCAGAGAAGGAGACTCCACAGCCCCCCTGGGCAGCCTGGGCCAGGGCTCGGCCACCCTCACAGTCGACAAGTTCTTCCTCAGGTTCAGCTGGAACCTCTTCTGCTTCAGGTTGTGCCCAGGGCCCCTTGTCCTGTTGCTGGGCACCACTGAGAAGAGTCTGGCTCCGTCCTCGTGACCCCCACCCTTGAGATATTTGTCAGTGTTGATGAGATCCCCTCTCAGCCTTTTCTTCTCCAGGCTGAACAAGCCCAGCTCCTTCAGCCTTTCCCCATAGGGGAAAATAAAAATAAAATAAAACAAAACAAGAGAGTAAAATAAAATACAAGGACACTGTTCAAAATTACAAGAAGTGCCCCTGAACACCATTATTTCCTAAGAGGTGCAAGCTACATCGTTTTGTCAATCTTCAGCTTACAACACTAAAAACTGATAGGACAAGAATGAGAAACAGGACCAAGCTCTTAAAAAATTGATGAAAAAACCTTTGAATTTGCTGCTGTATGGAATACAATCATTACTAAGCAGGTTAAATAATAGTCTAATCACAGTCCCTCCTTCCTAATTAAGCCACTGTTTTCAGAACTGAGAGTGAGATCTCATTGGCTCTTCTTTATAATAGAATAACTGACTTGGAGAGGTTGAAAAAACCAGCACTAAGAACTAGGTTTTATTTAATGAGTATCAATTTAGGGAAAAACTACCACAAAAGTGAGCAAACAGTTAAACACTAAGCTGAAAAACTTCTTTTGGATTATCTGCAGATTTCCTAGCAGAGCTGCTATTCTACTTCATAAGCTCTATAGAGACTTTAATCCATTTTGCACCTGAAAAAGGGCATGCAAGTGAAATTATTACATTTTCAAATGCAAGCTCATGGGAGCACAGCCTGGTGCTGTACACTGATACTGAACTGAGGAAAAAAAAACCAAAACAAAGCTTGGTTAGACACTCTGAGGTCCTCACGTCCACCTCGAGCACACTATGTACCAAAGGTGCCTGGTAGATCCTGTGTTATGAGGCCATGTACTTAGCAGACCTTAACCAACTTTGTTTTCCTACTTTCTTGTGCTCTGACATACATTACAGTACTTCAACAGGTAAACAGTACATGAACAAGATTGGCTGTTTCCCACGTTTTCTGATGTACTATTTGTTTTATAAGCCAAAACCTAGCCCATCTCAAAAATTTGTATTTATTTTTAAATTTACTCACAGTACGTTCCTGTGGTAAAACGAAGTTTATCTTCCCAGGTATAGGAACTTGGAAAAACAGAGAGTGTGCACCTACCTGATTCAAGCCACTCTGAAGTCCACAGGAAGACCATGGGCAACATTCATCTCTCCTAACTGCAGTGATTTAGAAGTTGTCTGGTCTAAGGTGGTTGCAGAGGCCTCCACAATCAAACACAATTCTGTCTTCGAGTATGATTCATCGCTGTCTGCATGCACCAATCTCTCCCCGTTGATTATAAAGAGGACCCAGATGGGTAGTTTAGGTCAGGTATCCAACTTTTAAGACTGCTGCAGTTAAGTGAGATCCACTGCTATTGACTTAAATGGAACGGACTCTGGCAGAAAGTAAAGCTGCATAGAGTCTATGGCAAAGCAGCACCGTCATTTCTGAATCTCCAGTCCCGTACCTTACCCAGTAAAGACTCTTGCTCTTTGTCATAGACGAGCTTTCACCTAAAGGAGGCCTAAAGCTGCATGCCAGTCAAGGGAAGAACAAATACAAAATATGTCAATTAATTTTAAAAAGGGACAATTAATATACAGACTGACTGTATTTCTTCTTTTAGAGTCATTAACATCTACTACTTTTTCCTAATTAACCTACATTTACATCGTGTCAAGTGAACTGTACACAGTTTGTAAACAAGGCACCAGAGCACCAGGCTTTCTCCTGACAACTGTTATAACACCTGGATAGGTCACAGCCAACCCCCTTCCTGCAATTGTTTTATTTCTTAGTGCTAAAATACTTACACATATGTGTATCACGCCAAGTAAGTTGCAGTAAGTAGTAGCACTCCTGTGACTAACTAGCCCTGACCGCTCTCAGTAATTAAGCCATGAGCCAGGAGACCACAAGGCCCTCTTCCAGCCTGTTTTTCCATACCAACGAGAAAGCAGGCTGGTATAACTCATGTGCCACAACCCTTTGGTTCACAGAAAGGCAGAAAAATGGGAAGAAGCAACACCTTCCCATTTACATACTCCACCCCCACAAAACCACTGAAGGAATAACAGCAAAGGGCAACTCTGGAAGAAATCAGCAGTCACGAGACAAGCTCTGCAACTCTTCACGATGGTGTATAAAGTTTTCACCCGGGACAATGACCCAAGCAAACCATAAAGAGAAGGTCACAAATACCAGAGGCTGAGAAGGCTGCTGAGTATTCAGTGGCTGAGCAATACAGGTTCCAGAGAAGCTCCTACACCTGCAGCACTTTGGCTGGAAGGGTACACAGGTCTTTTTTTACTCACAAAGGGAAGAGCTCGGTTGAGATCATGCTTGTTTTTTTAAATAGACCTGAACCTTTTTATGGAAAAAAACCCCAAAAACCAAACCCAAACCAAGTGCCAAACCACAACACGAAAATGTTAGAAAAACCAGTGCTTTCCCATGCAATCACACCACCCATTTCTCTGGTGAGAGAAACACCCTCGTAGATACTGACTGTTACAGTAGCTATAATTTATATATTTGACTGTCCTTATCACTCTTTTATCCAGCTTCTAAGGTCCATTGTACGCTAAAACATCTCAGGAATAAAGCTGTCCCTTCTGTTATCCCACCTGATGCAGGTTTTCCCTTGCTTGTCGTTCCATGCTGCGGTTCTGTGCTGCTTTTCCCACTAGGCCATTTAACTCGCTTCCATCCAGCTCAGCGTAAAGCACAGCTGCTTAAATACCGAAAACTTTGAAAGAAACCTTGGAAGCAGTTCAGAAGAAATCTTTCTACCATAAAATTTTTGCTAGTAATTGAGAGTTTCAAAACCTCTCCCTTGTCTGGATATATATAGCACACCTGCACTGCGTTTTAGTTCAGATAGGACTGTGGTTTCACAGAATCACAGAATGGCAAGGGTTGGAAGGGACCTCGGGAGGTCATCTAGTCCAACCCCCCTGCTCAAGCAGGTTCACCTAGAGCAGGTTGCACAGGACATCGTCCAGGCGGGGTTTGAATATCTCCAGAGAAGGAGACTCCACAGCCCCCCTGGGCAGCCTGGGCCAGTGAGGAGAATAAGTTCAAGTGAGGGACAGGTCTCAGAATGCATGACCCAAACTGATTTTGGAGGTACTTAAACCAGATATGCTTCATCTGCTGATGACGCTGATTCCGTCCCAGGGCCCATGACAGCAGTAGCCCAAAGTACACCTCCACAAAACACTCTGCATGTTGGGTGCTCAGCACTAACTACTCCATTCTACAAACAGATCTGCTCCTGCAGCACCCTACCCCGTGCCAGTATGGACACAGTGAGACGGTCCTATCTTTGTTTCCTGGCTTGGAAGTCATTCTCCTTCCAGAATCTTGCCACTTTTAAAACGAAGGGGGCCATCCAAATGCTGCCTTCGTGTGCTGACAGAGAGGTGAGATCTCATCCACTCCCCACCACCAGATGACGGGCTATGAAATATTAGCCTTTATTATTTTCCTCATGAGAAAATACTCCTGCAGAGTGTTTAGCAAAGAGAAATGAGGCTGCCTTCCTCCTACTAAAATAATTAACAGCAATGGAGCTCCAGTCTTGTCAACCAGCTGAGCTACAACCAGAAAAAAACAACCCAAACAAACAAACCCCGAGTACCAACACCCCAATTTCATAGTACCAATTGTGGCTATTAGTGTCCAAACAATGAGGTTCAACGGAGTGGCTGATTCTCAAAGAAAAATGTGCCAATGTGAGTAAGACCTTGGCAAGGTCTAAGATGACAGAACTAAGAAAATTCATAATCTTAAAATATACTGCTTTTAATATTTACCCCCTTAACATTAAAAAACCCCCACAGCCAACAGAAATTTCAAATGGAATAGAAGCCATAGCTACCATGTGAAGCTAATCTTTAACCTCTCTGGTCTTGATTCTCATAATTATAATTGTGTTAAATGCAATGCCCTTTGATTCAAAAATATCACCATTACTGTAACGGAAAAAGTAATTAGTTTTTTTAATTAATGAGAGACTTGAAAATGCACGAAGGGAAGCATTAACTGCTGTTTTTCTTGAGCTATTAAAATAATTGTATAAAAATACCACATAAAGAAGTCACATCACACTATAGATCTAGTCCTTATGGCTCTGCTAAAAATTATGCTTTAGGGTACCAAACGCAGATATTTGCGTATCAAGAAAGATTAATCATCCAATTGGACAAACTAAATGCTTATCTCTTATTCACCAAGGATAAACAAAAACTGTGGTTAAACAAAAAAAAAAAAAGCAGTTTAGCACAGCTAATGAGAAGAACAGTATTTTGTGCCACCATTACTACAGCACACGCCCCGTTGCACCCGGTAACACTGGTTCAACCAGCACAAGGCTCCATGCAGTCGTGAAGGGCAAAGGACTACACCACAGGGCCCTATTTGGACCTAGAGATTAGTCTCACCTGATTTTAGAAGCCTTCAACATAGACATTCACATTTGAATAACCTATAGACAATCACACTTTACAGTCCAGGATGTTTTCCCTATTGAGATAAGAGAGCATGGGATGACACATTAGGCCACAGAAGTATCTATTTCTGTCCACTGACCATAAGAGAACCGCAGATTACCAATTCATGCATAAATATTTAGACACAGGCAATAAGAATTAATAAACTGGTTCTTTAGAGTGATTCAGCTTTTTTTGATTTTAACTAAGTCATTAACATTTCCCCTCGCCAACTGTATTTCAGTCTGACACTAAGTTTAAGTCTGTGTAATGACGGGAGCAAAAATCCTGCATATTTTACATAAATTTTGGTAAGGAGGTAAGTACCACAGTGAGATAAGTAACACAGCAATTTACTGTATCTTCTGCTTCTCCACAACCCAAAGGAGGATTGTTTCTCAAAGAGAAGCTACCCGTGTGGTAAAACGCCCCTTCTGAGCAGGGGCTTCTCTATCACAGAAGCTCAATACAATCTATACTCTTTCTTGAAAATCATCTCTCCTAAATGCAGATCCTGAAAGTACTCCGGGTGATTACAAAAACAAAGTAGCTTCAAAACCATCTGGAAGGCTTTACAATATTTTCAGGAAGTATTTCTGGTTAAAACAGGGATTAAAAAGTGCAATGGTCTGCTCGAGGAGAATAATTCTGTACAGTAAGCAAGGTTAAAAATAATTTAGTTTAAAGTATGGCAGCTTAGTTTTACAGAATCTCCCGTGTGGGACCAAGCACTCCCTGATGTATTGTCACTAAGTTCTATGTCATGATCTTACTTTAAAATATGCAATTTTTTTGTTCAAAATGAGTTGAGCAATTCAACTGGAGTACGTACTGGTACAAAAGCTACCACAGACTTATTCACGGAGCCAAGCTATAGGCAAACACTTCTGCCATCGCACAATGACCTATCCTTCTAAAAGAACCGTCAGTGTTTTGATCATTTTAAGAGAAGGGAGATCAAGAAGCTTTGTGTAAAGGATAATCGACTAACACTTACGCACCATACATCCCTCTCAAATTCAAGAAGATACTTGAAAGGCTCAAAAATCAGAAAGCAAAAATACAATAAAAATTCCATAGCTATGGTACGGTTGTTCACTACTGAAGGTTAACAGTACTGCTCTAATTTTAGAAGCTAAATCAGAAGCTAAACATTTATCGTCAATACTTCTAGATGCTCTCCAACTGAATTCATTTGCCTGGAGAAGTGGAGGGGAAAAAAAAAAAAAAAAAGAGAGAAAGAACAGAGGACCATAGGTTAATGAGGTATTTAAAACGAGAAATAGGAATTCATGCTTCTACTTGTATTCTCTAAATTATTTTAATATTACAATACATTGTGTATCACAGCTGCAGGTCTCCAATTCTGAGATTACCCCTATGACTTAACACTTTAAAATCAATCTTGGCAAGTCTGTCAACAAGGGAGAAAAAACCCAACAAATTGAATGTCATTGATTAAACCTGAAAACAAGAGGGGTTGGGTTCCTTCAACACACAAAACACACAAATGGAACTCAGCTGCCACAGCAAAAAGATATAAGACTTGAAAATAAGGCCTTGCTTCACTAGGTGTATGAATCAGGCATATTAAGCAGATACACTGTGACACAGATCTTAGACTTAATGCATTTGCGTATGCATCAATGACAGCAATATTGTATACTCTTCTGTTTCAAACAAAGCCAGCTTCACTGTCCTTAATCTCCAATTATACTGCTGTCCTCTCCCTCATCCTATAAAGGAAAAAGTAAAAGGAAAAAATGGACTAGATAATTAGAGATTTCAAGAACTTCTTCAATGAATCTTGAAAGTTAAAACTTTGAAAAGAGGCCATCTAGTGCGTGCGGTGCTCCAGAGGATATCAACAGCCCTCCCACACTCAAGAACCATAACCATAACTGAATCTGCAGAAACCGTACTCAAATGCCCTAATATCCTACAGTGACCGTCGCTCAAGGGAATGTCCCTCTCTCTCAAGGCAGTCATGATTTCAGGGCTGGAAACTCAATGTCAAACAAACTGAATTGTAGATGTACCATCTGCTGTCTATCTGAAACAGTGGTCTAGTCACAAAACAAGACAAATACAAAAAGCCTGCAATAAGTACTGCAATTAATCTGTGGCCTGTAATGATTATTCTGTTTATCCACGGAGAGACCAAGTGTTCATTGAGCAAGAATTCCTCATTTAGTCTTTTGTAATCACTCAGTCCCTAATAACACAGATGCATCCTTCATATGGGATGGATGGATGGATGTGCCTGCCTCACCTAGACATGCTATTGCAGTGTCAGAACTGGAGCTGCGTGGATTTTAAGAAGTATCTGAAGGACAATCTAAGAGCAGCATTTTTTCAGACTATATGAACAGCATCGGAGCATTTCTTTGGAATACACACAGCCCACAACCCTCAAAATCACTGGAGCTGCGTGGATTTTAAGAAGTATCTGAAGGACAATCTAAGAGCAGCATTTTTTCAGACTATATGAGCAGCATCGGAGCATTTCTTTGGAATACACACAGCCCACAACCCTCAAAATCTTATCAGATAAGCTCTGAGAACTGATGAGAAACAAAAGGCCCCAAAACCACCGAGCAATCAGCACAGCCATTAATGTTCACTTCAACAACAACAACAAAAAAACCCAAGCCCGCCCCCTCCCAAGTTTTTCCCACTGCAGAGGCAGCAACGTGTGCGTAACCATGTCATTAGAACAGCTGAATTTCCTAACTAATTCTTCAAAGATTGTGCGTGATTTCCTCCCAGTTCCCTTCAAAGGCCTTCACACGTTATACCTGCAGGGCTGACAGGCTTGCTTAGGCTCCTGGATTGTTCCCTACCAAGACCAACGAGCTTCATTCAGACCCTAAAATCACTTGCGACCTTGCAGCTGGCAGAAGGTCTACTCCTTAGCTTGCCGCTCTGCTTGAAGCAAGCATGCTCCCCCACAAAGAGGAGCACATCTATGTTATGAAAGGCTGAGAGACTACAGAACACTAACTGGGGAACTCGTGCTTCCTGAGCCCTTGGTCTCTCTATAGCCAAACACAGAGTAATTAAAGGTAACTGGAACCCAAGTTAACGGAGTGCTGTTCACCTAGTGGCAGAATCCAACTCAGTTCCATGTATCTTACCACTTTTCTCCCCCGATCATGCAGAAAGTGGCTACCCAAACAACTAGAGCCTTTTCCTGCATCTACAAGCTGCCTAACATCTGATATCTGAACTACTGCAACAACCCCTGTGCACCAGGATGGAAGGAGGGGGAACCAGAGGGGAATCGCTCAAGGGACACTGCTCGCCGTGCACATGCATGTTACACTCTGTTACATGCAGCCCCGCTGCAACATGCAACCAAGCCCATGGAGTAAAACAGGAACTGCAAAGCTGAAACTTGTCCTAACAAGGCTGGATCATGCTAACGTATGTAATATCTGTAAGACAATGCACATATCTTTTTGTCAGCTGGGGACACTAGATAGCACGCAGGAGGAAGAAGGTACTCTCTTGAAAACCCTGAAGTAATTTACTCCCTTTTCAAATCAACTGGATTCGGGCCTGAGTGACACCTACCATTAAGGTAAGACAACTACATGCCACCCCTTGGTGCTTTGGACAGCAAAAGTTACACCCTCCATCTACAAGGTTTTCCTGCTTGCAGCCAAGGCAGGCTGGTGCTGCTGAAAGCCTTGGCAACCTGACATAATCCAAGCAAAACCAAACTGGAGCTTTGAAGGGGACAGACAAGGGAGGGCAGGATTCCCCCTACTCATTCTCCTGACCAGTTGCACAAGGACCAATAGAATCAAGCTGGGATTTCTAACATTACTTATTACATCAAGAGAATCCAACTGGAGCAATGAGGACAACTTGGAGAATGCTCTCATAGACGTACAGCAACAGCCAAACATCATTGTTTACTGATGACAACCTACAACGTATTCAGCTGCATACCTCACACCATTCCGACTCTATAAATAATAGAATGCATAATACACTTGACAAAATTTTATCTCGCATTCAACCAGCTCTAGTTCAGTGAAACATTAATTTTGTTTATCTGTCTGAAATCCTAAAAATGAACTGTGTATTTCAACTTAATTGCAACTGCAGTCTTCATGAGGTTCTTTTTATATCTGAAGTATATGCTCCCACATTAGGTTTTCATAAAATATTGAAATAAGAAGTGGACTTGTGCTCTCACTTTTTTTTTCTAAGTTAACTTAGACATTACCCTGTAGAGCGCTTTAGTCCCTAAGCCACCTCCCCACTGCTACATTTAATGAGAATACTTAGTTTCAATATTACTTTACAGCATGTTCAGTCTGACATGTCTTCAATTTACAAAGTACAAAATGTGATTATTCCATAATATGACACTGCCTATTAAAAATGAAAGAAATGCAATTTAATTTGAATTGTATTACTAATTTACATCTACATATAGCTTATTAACTGCTGCTGGCTTCTCAGTTGGGGAGGCAAGATAGGAAATGTTTTGATTTATGTAATAATTATAGAGAAAGACCAAGGGTTCTTTCCATACTTAAAGTGCATTTCTTCTCTGAAGAGGGACTTTTCAGACAAAAGTCTTGCAGATTCCATATTTCTCTCCTAAACATTGAGAAATGGTTTGAGTTACAAGTGAAAGTTCTTTTTCTAATTTTGAATCCTGTAACTTCCACCAAAATCCAGCTGGGTTTGTTATTTCTCGTATTACTAAAACTCCAATGCAGACAAATATTACACGAAAAACCCCAAGTGTCTCCGGTTACAGATACTGGGCTCATGTGAAGTCTGGATCTTCGAAGACTTAGGATGTCATCTCTGTATTTATGAATGTAAGAAAATTACCTATGTTATTAAAGATAAAACTCCTGTTTAGGCTTTTAGCAATGCCTTGTAAAACCCAGCATCCAGGCAGCCCTTCTCTTTCTCCTCATTAACACCGTACATCAAGACACCCGGGATTCACACAGCGTGCGCTGCCAGACCACAGGCACTGCTATGTACCCAACAGCTCACTAAAGTCTGTATCTGGAAGCAAACATTTAGTGTAAAGAATTCTTGAGTATTAATTATAAAAAATCAGTAAGAGTTTATAATGAAGAAGCAGTTTTCATTATTTCAGGAGATATCTAACATGCAAACAAATAAGGAAGAGGAAGTTCCTTGTCTCGTTCTGTCAGGACGCCACCACAACTACCGAATACCTATGGGCCCATGCCAAAATGTTCTTCTCTCAGATGGGACTTACATCTTCTTATACTTCACTGATGCTTATTCCAGATTATGAGACCAATAACACCATACAGAAACTCAACTGCTCTCAGCCAGTGAGGGCAAGTGCTCTAGGCAGGCCACGACTGTAGTCTTCTACCCGTCAGTCCTTTCCTCTGATGATGTCCAACCCTCTGGCTCCCCTGCCGCCTATTTTGTTCCACAAGTTTGACACAAACCCCATCTTTTATCATTTGTGGGAGAATTCAAGGGTATTTCTGTTCTATCTCACAAGAATACAACACAACCTCGTGACAGAATACTGAGACTTCCAGAAACTTTAATTCCCACTTCAGACATTTCTATAGACACTGCAAATATTGTGATAACTTTGTCAACTCTTCTGTGTTGATGCTTCTCTTTTCTTTGGAAGAACTCACAATTTGATTGACTTTAGCAAGAGGGTTATCAAGTCAGACGGTCCTGCACAGAAACCTTTTCCAAGTTGCTCTGTAATCAAGCAGTATCAAACAGGAGTATGGATTTGACCCATTTAAGCTTGCCAGAGAATCTTTTTGATAATGTTGTAATTACCTCCCAAGAGGCCAAAAGACACAAGTCTCTCTAAAACGTTTAAAAACTATAATGATGCTACACTATCCAATATCACATTTGGTATGCCACAGATACATGGATCTCAGTTACACAATCACATCTCGCAGTCACATTTTCTGTACAATCCCATGATATGTAATCTCCCCACCTAGACAGAAAAAATTTGTATGTGCCACTTTTGGAGGACGAACCAAAAAGTCCTATCAAACAAATTTACAGAAATAATATCACAGCCCAATTTTTGTCCCTCCTTGTATTTACCACAATTTCTTGAACAGCAGTATTTCTTTCATCTTAAAAATATTCATAGTATTTGTACTTGATGGACATTTCACTTTCCTTTGTTATTCATATGCTTCAATTTATTTCTATTTTCTATTTATTTTTCACATCTTTTTCCTGTAGTTTTGTACATCTACAATCATCAGTTCCTTCAAGGCAGCATGATATCCAGCACATTTTCATAGTACAAAGAGGATGTCTATTCCCTGAAAATTACAGCCTTATTTTTTCATAAAATCAGTTCCCTTTGCTTGTAGCTCACACATAGAGCCAGTATGAATCACTTCCTCAGCAGATAATGTAATCTGACAGTAAACATGTTCATCCCAATATGATTCCTGTTACATGAGGAATGAAGTTAGGTTGTTGGCAATTATTGCCACCTCCACAGGCAAGGTTTAAATATTGTCCTTCTCATCCTTAACTTGTGAGTAAATTGCTAGTTGTACTCTAACATAGAGCACTGATGGTGGTCCTCCCACTATTGCTGCTCTGAACAGGTAGGATGGGTCAGAAAAATGCTAGGAGATTAAGACTGAGGCATTTAATTCCACAGTGGCGGCTGGCCAAACATCTTGATAACTGAGAAGCTGAATCAGTCTGCAATGGAAAGTAGCTTTCCTGGGGACAACAGCAATCAGAACGGGTGATCTCAAGAAGCCAAAGGTGGCACAGCCAGCCAGAACCAAGGTCCTATACTGTACGCCCTGTTGGTGGCAGAAAGGTAAATGGCACTTTTGGTGCCCAACTCAATGGGCCTTTTTTATGTCCTTGTATCTCAGTGCTTAAGTGATGGAGAGGCTGTGCATTGTAGAGGGTAACGGGACATCCACGGCTGGGAAAGCGTGCCACAAGACCACAGGAAAAACATGGAAGAACTGAAAGAGGAAAGACCTTGTATGCTCAGGCATCACAGAGTCACCTTCATTATCACTTTTCCTGTTGAAGTGCAGGGTCCAAAGACACTGCAGCAGGGAAGGGCTCCATTTGGCCAGACCTGCCCTGCCACGGAGATTTGTGACAGGACTTACTTTTTCTGTGAGAAGAATTTCTTGGCAGTGCTGCTGTCAGGCTTAGCCCTGGGACTAAAAGTCATGCAGACCCAGAATCAAGAGACGACTTAAGGAAGACACATTAAAAACTGAAGTGCATGGGATATACCAGTCAGAACTTTGACGCTCTTTGCAGAGGACTTCTTTAGTTTGACTGCTTCCAAATACAAGCTGGCCATTACTTTAATATTACTTATCCAAGCACAGAAAGCTTTGACTTAATTACCAGTATCAGTGGGAAATATTTATCCCAATTTTCAAGGCATCAGAAAATAAAGAAATATGCAAAGAGAAAAGCATTTCCTTTTTTGTTCCATTCATTATTTTTCACACTTACTTTATTAAAATGCTAAAAATTTGGCACAAATCGCTTTTCTTACTGTGGACTTGTATAGCGTTAGTCTGTTCTGAAGTTCTGAAACAGCGAAACACAAGGAAAGTCCAGAAATCAAGAAAACAGGTTGTTATGTCTGCTCAAACAAGCAAACAGAAAACCCTATCATCAACACTGTGTTCAACAGTAAATGCATGCTCTGGGTTCGTTCCAGGTAAGACAGCCATCCCCGAACGAGTATTTTTAATAGAAAATAATTGCTATAAAAACAAACCACAGTTCAACAGGCAGATAATGTAAAATCAAAGCAACACTAGAAAGGACCAACTGTATCCCGTATCTATCCTAGATTCAGAACATGAAATAACATTTGTAGCTTTAAAGAACTGCGCAGGTAAAATAATTTATTGCTATTACTTTTATTCTGAAGCTCTCTTCTTCACAATTTAGTAGTAAGTAGCTTTTAAACATTTATTTCCTCCATAGCTCAGGACAGCTTACTTAGCAAAACTTAGTGAAATGTCAAAAAAGATTGTTAAATGCCCAACACTGATATCAATCAGGTTTTGTACCACTTTAATAAACAGAAAGGCTATTTCAGAGTGTTTGGTTGAACAAGAAAGCCTCACACCCGTAAGTGCAGATGCTGTTAGAAAAAAGGAGTTGTGAGCCGAATCATTGCAGGAAATCATTGAAATGGAGGTGAGTAACACAGACTGAGATCAGAACACACACAGAATTTGGAATTCTCTGTTTGGAAAACGTCAGAAATTGCAGAAGAAACACAGCCACACTAAAACAGGATTAGCTGAACTGACATTCAAGCAAACACTTTGAGACTTAGCCGCGTGCAGAACACAAATCACGTATAAATTGATTATAGTACATTATTACATGCTGAAGCCAGCTGATGCTATGAATTCCAACTCTAAGTGCAAGGAGCACTTGATGTCACCCTTTAATCCTGCTGCCCTATCACTACTCATCTTGCATCAACGTATTTTCAGCCTTGGGATCACAGTTTAATAGCAGTTAATGGCCTCATCTCTTCACCACTGGCGTATTAGAACAGACTACTAAACAGCAGCTTGTTCCACATTGCACTTAACTGCGTTGACTTGCGTGTCAGGCAGCTGTGCCGCTGGCTGAGCAACGACCATTCCAAAAGAAATCACATCTTGCTCCTCCTCACAGTGATTAAAATTTCTTACTTGGGTTTCATCTCTGACAAAACCTAAGCTCTTGACTGACCTGTCTGTAATCTTGGGTAACAAAATAAGCAAACAAAACCCAACCAACAAAAGAAATGAACTCTGTTAAAATTGTTTGTGCCACTTCCAATTCACTTGCTATGACAAATCTTTTGCATATATCGCCATTCTCTTTTTTCTTTTCCTTAGCAGTAACTATTAAAACACAGATATCTTTACGGACTCTCAAGATGGAAAAAAAACCCCCAAAACCCCAGGTAGAGCTCCAGTACAAGTTACGGTTGAAAACACCCTGGGTTTAATCATGAATGTTGTGTGCATGCTCCTCACCTTCAGTAGAGCATATAGCCAGAACGATACAGGACTTCTCACTGGGGAATCCTCTTTGCTCAGTAATGCTTCAAGGATGTCTCCTATCATTACAACAGATGTGGCCAGTAACTCTAGACTTGGTCTTGTTTGTTCTATTACACTGTCAAAACCAACCAACAACCAAACTCAAAACAAACTCTAAAGCCCCACAAAGGCTTTCAGATATTCCATCAATCCGCCTTGTAAACACCAAGCTATTTCCAACTGCACAGATACAGGGCTGCTTTTCACAGGAAGCAACCCTTGTTATACCAGCCCCATATTTATAAAGTGTACATACGCAACGAACTCGACAAAGCCAGCAGCCTTGGAACAGTCATCGCTGTCTTCATTTACGCTGCCTCGACACACACTTCATGCCTGGGATGGTTTGGGATTTGTCAAGCTTTCAAACTGTTTCAAGGAAAGTTGATATACTCAAGAAGCTCACTCATCTGACAAGTAGTACTGCCTGGCCAGAGTCCCAGTGCAACAAAAACTCAAAGGAACTTTGAAATGTTGTCTGTTTCCAAGCAAGTCTAGCATGGCACTTAACAGCTGAAGCTGTGTTTTTTAATTCAGAGGATGATACGAAGCAGAAGAAATGTTTCACAGTATCAATTCTGCAAACCGTGAGTATGCTGTAGAATGATATTTTCCCATGTTTTTACATCTTCTAACAGAATGAGGTCCCCAGCCCCACCTGATTTTGCAAGCATTAGTACTATACAAATATTACTTTAAAAAAACCAAAAAACAATTAAGCAAGAGATGTGTGAGTGTATCAAGGAAAAAAAAAATACCCTTTTCACAAGGTTATTCAGATTCTGTAACATTCTGCTTAAGCCAATACCAAAGAAGTCTGTCAGCCATTTCCCAAGCTGCTATGTAAATTTTTTTTCTGGGGTGAACTCAGACTTCCCAAAATTGTGACTGAACAACAACTACAAAACGTGGGAGCTTGCAAAAACTGCAATTAATGTTGAGAAGCCATCGACATTTGGTATTAGTGCCTTTTTGTAGGATATTCTGGAGATTTAAATATAGACCTATGCAAGTTAAAAGTGGAAAGTTATTCCTGAAAATAACATTTTTAGATTTTACAATGTGTTTGTGTTCTCAGTACTGCTTTCTTTGTTAGTACAGCTACTTAACTCTCTTTCTCAATACAGCAAAACATAGTTTCTCTGTTGCTGAACTACAGGTGTTTTCTGCACAGAACTTTGGCAGCAAATTCTAAAGCATATTAACTTCAATCACTACCACTTTATAGTACTTACATCAACTATACATCTCATAGATTCTGTAATAAGAAAAACAAATACTGATTTTAACTTTTATCTACTTACTTGCTTTCTTTTTAAAAAAAGTGCTTTTTCCTGCCACTTTTTAACCTTTTAAAATTAATGTTTCTAAACTACGTACAGCCCCAACAAAATATCAGAGAAGAGATACTAATATAAAATCAGAAAGATTTAAAAGTAAATCTGAAAATTACTAAACCACTCAATTTACAGCATCACTCCTAATATGGCTCTATCGCACATAATTTTGTATCCTGGAGTAAAGAAATCCTGAAGTGTTTGGAAGCCCGGAGAACTGCAGCGACAGAAAACACTTATCAAAAAACAGGAAAAAGGTGAGTTTAATAATGAATTGTATATTTTAACTTAATTACCTCAACTTCTTACTTTATTTCAGGATCTGAAGTTAATCAGTTTCATTGATTTGCTCACAGCAAAGGATAATACTCAAATATGACTTCAAAAAAAGACATTTTAGCTACTTTATTGGACATGCAGCTGTCCTCAGCAAACTGGGAGCACACCAATACTCAGTGAAAAAGGTAATATTGTGAACTTAGCAATGTTGCTTTGCCTTTTAGATTAAAACTATTTTTTTTTGAGAAACATTAACAGAGATAAACCTATTCCTGGTAATTTTTCAGCTAAATAAGTTATCTTACCATCAGGTTTTTGTAAAAAATTGTCCTTCCAAGATTAGAAAGAACATATGTAAATTACTGCAGGACCAGGACATAAATCAATTTACAATGTCACGTAACTTCTTCACTCACCGTATTGTATTTGCTGACTTTGTTATTCAATGTTGCTTTTTAAGCAAGTGGAACTGCATTCCAAATTCAGAAAATTTTATTGAAGGTCTTAAGATGCTGAAAGAATGGCACTTTGAGTATCAGATGATGGAGGGAAGAAGAGTCTGGAGCTTTTTTCCTAATAAAACAAAGGAAAAGAGGGAACATTAAGGAAGAAGGTGCTATCCAGCTAAACAACAGCAGAAAAATAAGAGCTGAAAGCAAATAAATTCATCTTAATTCATCATTCATTACAAAAATAGTTGGTGAGGGGACCAGAGCAGATTAACATGAAGCAAGATGCTGTGAACTACTTAGACATTTTATGCAAATGGGGTCTGATCATTTTAATGTGGATTGAACAGTAGCTAAAGACTTATTACAAAGGTAAGGTATGAACATGGAACCTCATGGGTTCCAACATTATTTGAGGTTTTTTTAGGAATTCACATTAAGACTCTGGAACAAATACACACGAGAGCAATAGTACTGCAGTCAGCTCTTTAAACAGTAGTTTTGAAGACTAATTCTACAGACCGACCCAAGCAGAAGATACCCAAGTGTAAAAACTTGTAGATATTTTTCTTAGCAAACAAATAAGGGTGTAAACACATGCTGGCATCTACAGCTACCCCCAGAGTGCTTTACCCTTCCCCAAATCAAACAGGTGACCACGAGAGGCACAGACATTGAAGAAGGGGAGGGACAGAGCATTGCCACAGCTAATTCTTCTTGACTGTGCATTCACAGAAGGCCCACCAATTCATTGCCTCCAGGTGCACAGAGTAAAGAACAGCATGATGCTGACGGCTACTGCTTGAATCTCAAAGCAGCAAAACTTGGGGCTGCTCTTGACTTTCAATTCCGTGCTGCTCTTGAACGAAGCAAAGTTTGCCTGCACTGACAGCCACTCCCAGCATCTCTCTGGAGCCAAGCGCAGGCCTGGTTGTCCCCTTCCTGTCAGGAGTCACCTTCATTCTTAGAGAAGTTTTCACCACTGCTCCCAGCCATCACTGTTTTCTGATCATTACTGCAACAGCCAGTTTTTACATCCCAGAATTTAAAGTAATTTTCTTACACAAAAATCATAACTCTCTTTTATACAATCATTTTTGTGTCGGTTGGGTCATTGAAGGGAAAAATTATCAAAAAATGAATTATTAAAAACCATTAAGGATTTTCTGAGGTCTGCTCAGAGTTTTAAATATTTAGTACTGGAATGGAAGTTTCTGCAACATCTGGAACATCTACAGCTCACTTTATTTGATCAAGAAACAAAATAACAGTCTTTATATTTGGCATAATGTAATCTATAAATTATGATACCAATTACAAGACACTACAGAAACACCATGATGTAGAAACAGAGTTAACCAACATAGAAGGTGCCAAACTCAGTATTGAACCATCTCAATAACCACATGTTTGTTTATTCTGCAGAGCACATGCAGATTACTGGTTTGATGTGCAATGACAGAATCTGTGTACACAACTGGTGGGGACGGGTTATTTGAATGGCAGTAAAAGGGCTGGTTTTTTTCTAGAAGACTCAGAGAAACACAGTTTCTGTGTTGCAGATTTGCACTGTGCCATTCTTGATGACTGCTTGTTGAAATTAGGGATACACCAAAAAAGCAAGGTGGTTTTTGTTGTGAAGGAGGAATGTATAAACCAAGACACATTCCACTTTAAAAAAAGTGAGAAAGCTGCAGCTGGAAGATTGTAAAGAGTGTCCAACTTTACGTCAAATTATTCCACTCAAATATATGATTACATTTGATGTGTGGTTCCCACGCTGATCACCTCCACAGTCACCTCCATCCGGGCCTTTTTTCATTGCCTGCTAATGACTGTATAAGATTGTCACCACCGGGGACTCTGCTAAATGCTGCAACACTGAAGGGGTGTGAGCAACGTCATCCCCCCAGGGTCTGGTATCTCTACGCATCAGAACAGTTCAAAGTTAACTTCAAGGCATCCTAAAGTTAATGTGTCTTTCTGCTTTCCTTGTCACTCTAAGTCCTTACACAGGCCTTTCCCATCCCAAGCTCATTGGCACTTCCCAACAGATTGTCCACTCTGCCTTGCAAAAATTCCTTCCCAAAGTGGACCATAATCTCTATGACCTGCTCAGCCAACTCTTCTCTTACTTGAAATGCGCCCTCCTTGCTGCCGTCGTGCAACCACCCAACAGAGGTGCAGAGAACCACATGTGAGTGTGCACAACAGGGCATATCACGGTGCTTTTTGCTATTGCCCCTGAGTGTTGGTACCAGTAATACTTCAATGTAAGCCATACCTTAGAAAACAGAAATACTGAAATAAATGTAGAGAAACAGTGCTTTTTTTCTTTAGGGGCAAATTATTCTTAAGCTCACTCGGTCCTTTGGATCATGAAGGGTTTACAATTTTGAAAAGCCATAAAGGCTGGGTTTTGCCTAGTATTTTGCTGGGGACGACACAGAAAATTTATATGAGAAAGTGAATGCAAAGTTAAAAACAGATCAGCAACCTGCAAAAAGAAGTGAGAAAAGAGCCTTAAGTAACATATATTAAGGAGATGAGACACAAAGCTGTATGAGATAAATTGATACCCATTAAAAGAGATTACACTTTTATCTCACCTATTTCTTTCTTTACTGAATAAGCAATGAAAAAGTAAAGGTAACTCAGGTTTTGGAAACACCACTGTGAAGTAGTCCGCTTGCAGGCATCACTTTGCCTCTTCCCTGACCCCTTTTTTCTCTTTTGGATTTGAATACATGATGAAGAGCTGGTAATTGGAACAGTGTAGTTACCTAGAAACTACTTAGAAACTTTGCACAAACATCACCCTTGAGTGTAATAACAAGGGAGGAGAATGCAAATTTTGAAGTGAGAATATGCTATATAGCTTACTTGATAAAGGGCTGTTTACTAAATAGAAAATAATTCATATGTGTCAGCAACTTGAGAGACTAAAACTGTTATCCAAAAGATATTTTTCCATTCTATCTGAAGTTTAGATAAAGAGTATAATCACTATAAAGACTAATATTAAAGCAGGTCAGAAATTGATATAGTAATGTTAATATAAGTAAAGAGGAGCGCACTTCTGTGACAAATGAACTGCATGACAGTATTTTCTTCACTCATTAAGTTTTCTTACAGAATTGTATGTAAATACTGACTGCTTATTTCTGAAACATCACAAAACAGGACCATGCTTCATACTTTGAGATACACAGTTGCTTTTCTCGGAAGCATATGTAATACTTAGACTTAAAATAATACAAAAGTTATAGAACAGGTCTTCAATAAACTTTGGGAAATGAGGTAAATTTGACAATATTCAACCTAAAAATTCCAAATCTACGGTTATCTCCAATTACATTTAAGAAATGACAAGTAGTATGGAGAATGTGAGGGAATGACTGATCACTGTCTCTTCCAATACAAGAGGACAAGCAAGTATCAAATTGCTGCCTCTGGCTCAGAAAGTCCCTGGGCCACAAATTATTAGAGGCTGGGACTTAAGAAAATATGAATGTCTAGAATTTCAAGCGTTCCTGTCGAGATCGAATCCTGTATCAGGATGCAAGTCCTGATATGGTCAGCGACCACATGAAACACCCACAAAAATTATTTTGAGAATTGCGTATTATCAGAATGGAGAGAGAAGAGAGGAAAAAAGGAAGACAAGTTCAGCAAGAGAATGCCTATCAGGCTTTAATTAAGTATTAGTAGAGTAGATCACAGACACAGCAAAGTTACAGAGGAAGATTACAGGGGAAGAATGACCACCAGGACAGATAACACTAGCTAAAATCACAGGACATAGGCTGAGAAAACACTAAAGAAGGGGAATATGGTTCTTGATTCTTTCCTCTTCCCAAAAATCACCAGCCAGAAGACAGTAAGATGAGCAAATGTTGAGGGATAAGCAGTTGGTGAAGTGAAAAAGTGTGTTACATAAGCAAGACACCATATGAGTTTGTTATGGCATTGAGCAGTTTATAAATAACGGGCATTTACACCTTGATAATTCTGCACCTCTGTGTTAGAGCGAAAATTGATTATGTGCCATTAGAATGAAATATTGCAGCAGCTGTTAGTAAATTTATAGCAATGTGAAATTACTGAAATCTCAAAATGTTTTTAATCTAAATATGGAGACTTTAACTGGTCCCATTGAGCCTACACTGTGGCCTGAGGAATCTCTTCCATCTGAACTAACTGCATAAGAAGAAAAGGAGAAAATAGTTTGCCTTGTTTTCTGATCCAGCTCCGCTAACTAGTGTGACGTTACCTCTGTGTGCATTCTGAAATCTCATTGAGGATGACTGCAAGAAAACTTCATGCTATGCTTTTGTTCTAAACTACGCTGCATGTGGATCCTGCACTGTTACTACACCCATGAAGCAAGCTGGTTTTAGAAGATTCCACAAAGAGATTAGAAATATTTTATTTGCAATGGCAGATAATTCTTTCAAATATTTTCAATTTAAGAAAGATCTCATCTAGAGAGAATTCTGAAGCTGTGGTGTGTAAAGGAATAAGCCTGATGGACACATGAGAATGCCAACATTGCTCACAGCATGTTCTTACAAAAAACTAGATGAGTCCTACCCACGCTCTATCAAATGGCTGCACAGAAGCAGAAACCGCTACGCTATAACCCAGGTCTGGTGTGCCTGAAAGCAAAGGTTTATCCAGAAAAGAGGTGGGGAGAAAATGAGGAGGACAGTGTATGTCTATTATAGTAAAGATCCAAGAGTGGCTCATCCGTCTGGGATCCCAGGAGGTGGAGGAAGGGTATGACAGACAGATATACAGGAAAACGCATACAGATGAGGGCATAGGATGCTGGTTAAGGAAGCATGGGACATGTAGGGGAGCAAAAGGGCTGGGTCCCTAGTTATGAGAAGTTAAAAGGTGTCCCTAGTTATGAGAAGCTAAAAGGAATGCTACAGAATCTGAGAAAGCAGGAACAGTTGCCATTGGTGATTGCAGAGCAATAAGAAATCTTTGATAAGATTTAGGAGACTCTCAAATTTAGAAGCTCTTCAGGAAGGTTTGGTAAGGGAATACAGCTTTGCAACAAACTACTGCATTTCTGGACACCGTTTTAAAAAAAAACCAAGGAATCCTCCTGAAATTATAGAAGAGTGAAGACTGACTGGCAAATCATGTTGAGTCATTTCTGCATATTTTAATGCCGTCCCTTAAAATAGTCCCTGGGTTCCACTGCTACATTACACGGCTAATGCTGTCTGGAAATTATGGAAATTGAGCCTATGGTCCATGCCTCACATGTGCTGCTGCTAATTAAGTTCTTTGTGACTTATCATTTGATTTAAAATACAGAAGGAGGAGAAATTGCCCTTTTTCCTCTTCCTTTTTGGGGAAGGGTGATTTCAAAGTAAGCTTTTATGTGGTTATTTTCTAGAAAATCTAATTGCAGAACTGTAAACTGTTTTTACTAGAGCTGTTCAACATTAAAGACTTCACATTGTAAAGACCATACTCTAAGAACATATTGCACATAATCACAGATATCAAGTGTAATTGTCTCATGCCACTTGCCTACAAGCATTTACTGCTCTGCACTTTGTGCCTTAACATGGGATTATCAGAAGTCAAACAGGATCACCTCCTAAAAAAGTTGATCCTTAAATCGTTTAAGGTTAATATAGGGATTGGGTTAAAAAAAAGTTGACCAAGAATGGAATTGAACCTTGATGGATTAGATTAACCTCAGGAATTCTCCTAAGAGAATGTAATGTTGACCATTAGGATACTGTTCCTGCAGTATCGCGTTAAAGGCATCACTGTGGAAAATACAAGCATTATTCCAACAAACTCAAATCTGCCGTAAATAGCAATGTTGCCAACGGATGCGCAGCATTCTGCAGGTGTCCTGCCATTGCTGTATCACTCCCACACCGAATGGCATTCCACCTGCAGCTGTTATCGCCACCCTAGCTTTGACAGCCATAGAAAATCTTAGAATATTAGTTCCAAGAAGTGGAACAACTGAATGTATTGACTTTATACAATGCTTTTCACATTCATAGGGTCTTACTAACTGAAAAATGCCTTCCCAACCAGACATTAGCATTATTAAGAATGAAGGTAAAATGAAGGGGAAAAAAAATAATAATACCCATTTTCTTAAAGAAAATCAAATCAGTTCAGGTCAGAAAATCTTCTCCAAATACCACCAAGAATCGGAAGTCAACTCCCTCCGCTTTTTGCTCCCAAATAGCGTGGAAGACACACTAGTTCAGACATTTCCTTCAAAGCAGGAAATTAAGCCTCATTTGTAGTTAATGAACAGGTCTGCAATTCTGGCCCTGAACATTAGCAAATGAGAGGCCCTCCCCACAAATAATTCACATAAAACTACTTTTTCTCAATACCAGGTATCTGTATGAGTCTAGTGGTTCCTCTGTTCCACCCCTGTTTGGCTCACAAAGGAAAAACAAACCCTTAAACCAAAATTGGATTTAGTTTAGCCCAGGAAAGACTTTTTTTTGCCAGCTGAAGCCATTGAGTGATATTGATCAAAATCCACAAGTTGTTTTGGTAAAATGGAAAGCTCCTTTTGCAGACAGCTTTCAGTTTGCCTGAACAAAATTGACCCACTTCCAGCGAGGAAACCTTTGAAACCCCCATCCCTTTTGGCACTGCAGTAAGAGATGGAAAGACAGTATTGCTGCTTTCTACTCTCCTTAACGTAAAAGACCGCAGAAGATACGAGAAAAGGTAGAGAAGCCCAATATGGACGACTACAGATACGGAACAATTGCTAGTCTAAGAGCCACTTACGTAAGTTGTGACCCAGCAGCATGAAGGAGGAGAATGAGGAATATTATAAAGGTCAATAAAATGATGATAGTGGACAAAAGGTGAACAGGAGATCATTATTCACTATTTCTCAAGATACAAGAGCTATGGGACACCCAGCGTAATTACCAGGAACAAAAGTAAAATGAACTACTTTTTCATACCATGCAATTAAAATCTTAAAAGTCTTTGTCACAGGATGTCAGGGAGGCCAGAAACAGAAATGGGTTCATGATGAATTAGACACTGGAGAGATCTGTCCACAGCTATTAACCCTGGCAGCTGAAGTCCCGAGGCCATTAGCTGCCAGAGCCCAGGCACAGGCTACCTGGCCTCCTGCCCTAACCCCCGCCGTGGGCCACTCAAAGAGACACCCTGGCTGACGTGGCCTTCGGGGCTCCTCTCACAAGGCATTCTTCCATAAATTAAAAAAAGGGTTGAACAAAAGGTTCAGTAGAACAGTAGTGCTGCTTCAAGCAGTATTTTGTACTTTTTAAAGGTCATGATATATTAAATGGATAGATTTCTCATTTTCTGAAGTGTGTGCAGATGTTCCCAATTATTATGTTACTCATACTATTTTTATCATGCATTTTCTTAATAAAGGATTCGGACAAGAGATTTATTCAAGCTAATATATTGTTTCCATATCAAGTTAATCTTAATGGATTCCAAAACTCTCATAGAATTATATTGACTGAAATTACCTGCCCATTTCACAGACTTCCTTACAGCATGCATCCTCCTAGAATGCTTGTGAAAAGAATGTAACAGTTGCCACCTCCTGCTAAATACAACCTTCAGAACCAACCAGAGCCCGGTGACAGAGAAGGGACCAAAAACCAGTGACAGAAACAAGGGCAAATAATGCACGATGCACTGCACAGATCAGCAGACATTCTGTAGTGGAGAAATGGGAAGGCATGCTGGAGTTTCAAGTACTTCATTTTCACATTTCAGCCTTGTGTATAAAGCATACAAGCCATGTCATTCGGCAAACAGGCAACTGATGTTGTGTGTACGCTTCCACACAACGGCACAGGCAAGATACAATCCTGAACCTTTCAATACAGTCTTGCTCTTGTCAAAATCGACAGAACTCCCATTGAGATGACCATCAGCAGCCCTTCAGAAGGTTGAGCAATTTAAATAATCCAACCAAAGTCAACAGGAAAGATGAGAAAGAGTTGTGCCTTTCAGTTAAGAAAGCATTCCTTGTTCAAGCACATGCTTAAGCGCATGACGCTGACAGCATCACGAACACAAAGACAACCACCTGCAGTTCAGTCCTATTCAAGATAGGACTTAAAAATGCTAAAATACCTTCCTATATTGGAATTTACACACCTGAAGTTAGGCACTTGGGTAAATACCTTGCTAAACAAGCAATCAAATAATGATTTCGGAACTAAATTCAGCAAGCATTTATTCTATTCTGTTGTTCAAGTTCAAAATACATTTCTTGGGAAACGCCGTGCACAGTCACTGTTGGGAGCACTATGCCAAATCTGCTTCTAGCGCACGGGGGTGATAAAGCCAGTGGAATTATAAGGAATGTTTCTTAACATAATGTTTCAATTCTTCCAGAAATGATATACTTGCTTTTTTTTTTTAAAGAATGCAGTCTATTAAAAATACATTAATATTAAGTAATCAGAGACACATAAATTTTAAAAGTAATACTTCAGTACAGATCATTATTTCAATTTCACAGTAATTCATTTGAGAAATGTTCCTAATTAATTTAACATTCATTTTTAATTGCCAAAAGATTAAATGGATTCATCTCTCTCTTGCTGCATAAGTTTAAATGAATAGCTTTAAATGCCCTTTATATTTATGGCAAGCTATTTTGTCAGTTTATTTTAGCAGAAAAAAAAAAAGTAGTCTCTTTGTTTCTGCAGGAAAAAGAGCACATGAAACCTGTAGGAAGAGATGCAATCAGAACTGTACAATGAGTCTATTTTTTATTAAGGGCAAATCTTATTCTCTTGACCAATGATTACCAGGAAAGTTTCTCAGGAAACTGAAACTGGAAAGCAGGGGCAAAGAGCATTTTTGCCAAATACTCTGTAATTCCATTCTCAGAAAAGAAAAGGGTTCCTGTTAAAACAGTAGGCAAAAGGATTTAAAAACAGCGCTCAGGAGGACTGGAATAAGCAGCATGTTACTGTGCTTAAAATTGTTCCTGAACTTGGTGCATATTCCTTGTGGACGTTCTGCGCGGACATTCCTTGACCCCACAGCAGTCCCTCTGGCCTTTCCAATTTCACAAGTGACTATTAAATAGCCGAGGAGGAAACAGGACTGGTGATCAATCCACAAGTTTAGAGAGAAAAAAAAAAAAAAAAAAATTCCTCTATTGACATTTCCCTCCCTCTCCTGTGACTATGTCCAAAGCAGCACTGTATAATCTCATTTATGGCGTTCTGGAAAACATATATATCATGGGCTGAACAAAACATTCATATTAATTTGAAATAGTTAGACATGAAATCATGCCTTTATCCACGCCAGTCTGGCTACTTAACCACCGCACGCTTGGTTCTTTTGCATAATGCTCATGGCACTTGTGAGGCAAAGACCTTACCTAGGCAGTGGCTTGGGTTTTTGAGTTCAATCACTTAGAGACGGATAAACAGAGGTTTTAATCCATCCCAGACATCTGTCAGCCATCACACTAGCAAGTCCTGGTCCATCTTTTTCTCTGCTGAGCCCAACGGATCCTCAATCCTTTCCAACATAGCAAAACACAGCCTTCACACACAAGCAGGGTTCACAATGTCCATTTGAAGTAACTTCTGCCTGGCCTAAGTGGTTTGATGTCAACAGAGGCAGATTTACCCCAAATAATCTGTCGCACACTACATAACAAATCTGACCTTGTAACTCAGGTTTCTGAGAAATCAGGCATCACGATTCTGACACTTTTCCCCAGAACTCTGACAGAGGCTTGGAAATACAAAGTGAGAAAATTTGAGTTTTCTGAATACTTTCAGCCCTCCCAAATGCCTGATCCCACTTTCCCAAAAATCAGCATTCATCAAATCACAGTGAGTTGGTGTACTAAGTTAATCTATAGAAAGCTGCCTCAGCAAGTTGAAGTCATTGCTTAGGTAACAAACAAATAAGTGGTGTTTTAAAGCATTTTAAAATCATAGAAAACCTCATATTTTACTTCCTGGATTCATTTCAGGGCTTGCCTCAACTCAGTGAACAAGCATAGGGCCTAAAGGCATCAATTGCCGTTTGTAAAAATTAGAAAAACATACAATTTTATTAGGCATTAAATTAACTACATAGAAAGAATGAGAAAACATTAGGTTGTCTGTGATTTTTTTTTCCTAATAGACATTACTTTATTTAAATGAGCACTATAATTCTTAGACTTTAATTCAAACAAACTTAATTGTGCATGGTTCGCTTTGAACATGATAAAAATGTAAAGCATACATCAATGGATTTAATATTTACTGTGATACTTAACTGCACTTTAAACTGAAGCAAAAAAAATATGATTTGATGGGTTGCCTTCCTTCATAAGTAACAATATCCAAGTCGAAGATCATGGGAGATTTTGCCAACAGTAAATTTCACTGTGTTATGTATTTTTTAAATATTATTTTATTGTTAATAAAAGAAGCAATGGGGCTACAGATATTTCAGTTGGTCACAGCAAATAAGTGTCAGCCTGTATCTACCTGCAGATAGAGTAAATGTTAATGAGTTACAGGGAAACAATACAAAATGTGTCCACTACTATTTAATGCATCAGCATGAAACACTAACATACCAAAACTGAATAATTAAATAAATTGGAAAGGCAGCAATTTAACAGGTTGCCAATTCCATTGCTTACACTACCTTCAATTTGGGAAAAGTAGAAAATGGTGAGGGCAGCAGCAGTTTATTGCACCAGCAGCACCTCAGCCAGGACCAACACAGAGTTAGACGCTGTTTATATCCGCCTAAGATTTCAAAATATTTTTTAACATGGAACTGGAAATACCCAGATTTTGTGCTAGCTCCGTTTAACAAAGCGTGACATTCACACTGTTCTAGGACAGTATATTCTAATCTTCCTTTATTCTCTATCTTCCAAGTCTGATTAAAATGTGGCTCAAAACAAGCACAAGAACTATGGAGGGGGAAGGGAGGTCATAGTTCTTACATGATGTTATTTTCTTTTTCTTAACATTTTCTTTCACAAAAGATCCTGACTGTAACTTCCTGAAATAACACTGCCTATTGTAAATCCCCCTAATTTGTTTTTCCAAGATAGAAAAGGACTAACAATTACGCTTTTGGATTTTGGGGACACAGCTTTATTTGATTAAACAATAAAACTGCCTTGTGAAGCTTTTCAGCCCCTGCATTTCAAAATCTAATGGAGCTCCCTTGAGAAGAATGAAGCTGAGCAGAATGGGCTACTACCCCCACCCCCAAACCTGGCCCAAACGCCCGACACAGCAGACCAGCCCCAGGCTCTCCAATGCACAGACCGGCCTCTTATGATCTTTGAACACTCCTGGCAGAGTGTCAAGCTTTATACCATTAGAATCAGGCAGCGTGCTGGTACCATTCAAAAGGACAGTTATGTAGCTGGATTTCCAGGTGCTGCTCTCCACATCCTGAACCACAGCCATCACCCATAATTCATAACGCAGCTTGCCAAATATTTAGATCCAATCCATCAACTGCACTAGCTAGCAAAGCTGGAGTAAATTGCTGTTCCTTTAAACCATTCTGCACCGAGACACAAATATCACGGTGAGTGGCAATCACATTATTCTGGGCTCTAGCAATATTCTGCTGGGACAAAGGTAGAGGCAAGTTAGATCAAAGGTTCCCATTCACCCTGCCTCTGGCAGGGCCAGTATTGGATACCCAGGGATACACGAAGCATAGGTAATACTTTCACTGAATATAACCCAGCGCCTGCCAAACTGTGCTTTGGGCAGCATTTGGATTATTTTGCCCTCAGGACTGAGGTTTCTTGAATGAAGGTTCCTGGTTTCTTAGAAAACTTGATCATGATATTCCACATTTACAAATACCTTCACACAGCAGGACTCAAACCTGTACTAGACAAGTGCTAGTTCATTTAACAAGCCAAGTGATATCTGGCCACCTTCTTGACTACTGCATAAGCTTATTTACCTGAAACTACCTGCAATCTCTTCCACCACAATAGCCTCCCTTGGTCATTTGCAATTCCTGTTTCAGAGGTTTTCAGCTTTTGCTTCACTCGCCCTCTTGCTCAGTAACAGTAGCTCTTCCCTGGACAAATTGGAGTCACCCATCATTTTGTTTGTCACTGCTCTTGTCCCCAGATCAAACCCAAATCTGCTCAAATACAAGCATTTGCTAGATTTCCATCACAGCATAACTGACATGATTTGGAGGCGTATCCAAGGACTGAGCAAAGCCTAACAGACATTGTTAATAATCCAGCTCAGCTGCCAAATGCAAGCTCGTGTCGAGATACTGAACACAAGTTAACATTTCTTTTACTTTTCTAAGACTATTTGCCAAATTTCTTGATGCAAAAGTTTCTGTCCTCAGCAACGTCCTTCAAGATTTCTTCCCCGGTAGACAGCAAGAAGTGCTTTCCGTATTATTTTTTCTACTTTTTTTTTGGCTCTATATGTAAGCAAAAAGTTCCTTTCTTTCCCCTCCCACTAACAAGAGGTAATGAACCCATTTTGCTGGTTCTCCTACTTCATCCATCAAACAGCCAAACTTAAAGCACCCAACTGTTGGTCTTCACGTAAGATGACTTTCTTGAAGGAACTCAAGATATTCAACCATTGTCTCTGTCCTGCTGAAAATACCCCTACCTTCCCTGAAGCGAAGCTCACCAGCCCCGTTTCATACACCTACCTTCTACCCACACTACCCCCGTCCCCGTGCTAATACTGCCATTGCTGCAGAAGCCTTATAGATGGCAGCAGTGTCCAACTTAAAATAATAACAACAATAACAATAATAATAACAACAAGGATAACAAAAAGTATCGCAAAGCATCCAACTGACAGCCTCTTCCTTCCAGACTTCTAATGATGCTAGGCTAATTCTCCTTGCCAATACTTTTGGAAGTTCTGATTAAAAAAAAATAAAGTTGTAAGGTATTTTACGCAGCCCCTTGCACTCTGCATACCTTTTTTAAGTTGCTGGGGTGTGTACCACATTTGTTTGCTGAAGAGCTTTCTGCGTCACCTTCTGTGAACATGTATGCTCACTTACACAAAGAAGCCTGAGGAAGATAGACAGTACTCTGGATTCTTTGTAAAAAAATCTACCTTTCGTTAGCTTCTGTCTGCACCGGTCCTTTTCTTGCTTGACAAATTCTAAATACTTTGGTGAGGAATAATTCTTTTTCTTCCAATAGCCAAAATTCTTGTCCCAGGTCTCAATCCTTTACAGGCTCCTTCTGGGACTTTAGTTAGCCCCCTCAGATTAGTGTCTGCAGCAAGTCTTACTCTGATAGAAAGCATCCCTGATTTTGGATTTGCAAACCTAATCCTGTTTAATAAGCTTTATTACTTGTTATTACAGAGAATCTTCTGAGGATTCGGAAGCCCCACTGGAAGAGGTATTATAGAAAACACACGGTCTGTGCCCCACTGCATTCACAAGATTACAACACCAGCACAGACCCAGAAATGATTTCAGGTTCTCAAATCTCACTGAAAACAGAGATTAAGCACCGCTTTGCCTCTGAGGGTCTGCATTGCAGCATCTCAATGTAATTAGAAGATTTCTTTCCCCTACTGAAATGCAGAGTCAGCACTTAACCTACCTGATTACAAATTTAACAGGGAGACACTGAAGAATATTCAGGCAAATCCAGCCACAGTTTGAGCAGTCAGTAATGCATTTGAGTAGTAAGGGAGCAGGTTCACCTGTCCCAAGTTGCAAGTGTGATCAAGCCGTGTTATACTGTTACTTCCTCAGTACTTGTGATGTTGGGAGTAGGGGTTACTCTTACCAAGGGATGAGCAAAACCCGGCTAATACTAATGTGTACAGGCCTGAGACTTCCACAGTGCACTCTAGAACCAAAGCGTATTCAGTTCACGTGCAGAAATGCACAAACGCATGGGCCAACTTCTCTTCATATAGCTTCAAAACTATGCGCGTATTTATGCAAGACCCAAGTAACCTGTGCCATTAATGATAAATCAGCAGCTTTGCAATCAATTGTCTTTTTCACTGTAGCATCAAGATGCCCGAGCAGCAGATAAACTCCCCATTATGCTAGGTCACAGCCAGCTCAATTAGTTTCCTTCAGGGTCCAACTGGTAACTTCTAACAAGGTCTGTTCAACAGGAGACAACCTGTGAGCCCAAATTCCGCTGCCCTCCAAGCTGGAAACGAGGGTAGTGCACTACAGCCCATCTCCGAGAGAGGCAGGACATCACAAGAAACATGAGTCTTTCTTGGTTCGAGTTCACTGTAAAGGCTCACTGTGTACTCAAGGCAGAGAAGCGAGTAGTTTTGGAGCCCGAGTCCTGTGAAGTATTGTAGCTTACAGTTATAAAAAACAACAAGTATCTCCTTCTCCCTACTATCAATACAAGAAGTGAAAGCCACTAATTCAGACTCCGGTGAAGATGCTTAAGTGAAGCAGGATGAATCCCACACAAGATGAGTCGTGGAAATTATTTTTGTGGCTTGGATCTAGACCAGACCCTATTCTTTAGGCATTTCTCCACTAACCAACACAGATATGTTTAAACACCTATGCACATTTTAATAAGGTTTATCCCAGGCCTAATTTTCTCTCCCTCCGCAGTTAACTCTCTCTGACATTAATGAGAGCTGCATGCGTGTGTATGCGCTGAACTGACTCCTGGCATTTTTACAGCTTGATTTTTTAAATGTAATTAGAAAAGCACATTGAAACGCTTAACCTGTGTGTTTTGGGAGAAATGTTTAACGGTGGCTAATTAATGCATAAAACTTACATTTAGAAAACTAGTACCCAGGCACTGCAATAATCAAAATATTTGCAGGAATCATAATAGAAAGAAAAATAAGATTATAAATGGTTTCCTGGCAAATGTTCATGAATATCTTGGTTTGTTTGGGCTTTTACTTGCTTTCTTGTTTTTTGAACCAGAGTTTTGGATACACTTCAGTTTATTAACCAAATAAAAACCTATCTGCAGCTGAGTGAGCCACAAGCATATGCATCTTTTCAAGAGGAGTAGGCAGACCTGGAGGCTGTAACTTTAAGTTATTCACTTCTTTCTTTGTAAGAAACGGTCTGTAGAAAGTGCACAACATTATCCCAGTCAAATAATTTGTTTCCTTGATCACATCTCTATTTGTGAGTGTATCTACTCAGAGCCTAGTTCTGCTGCTACGAGTCTACAAAACATAAAAATTCTCAAAACACAGTAAAGGCAGGCCTGTCACATAAGACGGGCTGTGTTCTCCGCTATTTAAAATTGATTGCCTTAATGTCATAGAAATGAGCTGGCACATAAGATGAAATCAAAGCTTTTACAAAGAGCCTCTTCAGCTGAAATGAAGAATTAAACTTTGGGATTAGAAGAAGTAGAGAAAGGAAACAAAGTGGAAGGAAGAAGTCTCTGTAGAGCTGCAAAGAAGAAAGAATAAACCTTCTGGCTTGCTAGAGTTGATAATATGTTGTTAAAATACCCCTTTCCAGCTGCGTGTCTGTTTTGACTGAATACTAATTTTATTCTTTTTGAGAGACTTCATTTGGTTCAGTCGTTTTGGAGCTTTACAGCCAAAGCTTTTCCTGGAGTTAGCCCAGAAGTTCAGCTCTTTAAATGGGATGTTTTGCAATCTTTAGAGGTTTCTAATTCAAACACCAATAGAGAAGAAACAGATATAAGTAGGAAAGAAAAATCACACTACACCCACATTTCTAAATTCCAATCTTAGTACAAATTGAGTCTAAATATAGCATTGTAGGGTCTGACATTCCAAATTTTCCTAATTTCCCTATCACCTTGCTTTACAACTTAACATCAGTTTTCCCCTCCAAAACTTTCAGCTCTTCAAACGCTCTGGTTTTATTTCATCGGAGCTGTAGTCTTGGTTTTTTTCCCACACTAGCAATACTCTTCCTCAAGTCCATAATTTCACAGACATACCCACAAACTCGCCTTCAGTGAGTTCAGCATTAGCAGAGATGATCTTTGCAAAATGCAGCGGGCTTTCTTTTCGTTATTCCCAGAAGTAGTATATGGCATTTGGATGGAATTTGGCTCACTACTTGATGTCAGAGTAAGTTTTGTGGTTTGCAGTTACGCTTTTCCACAAGAAGCAAAAGGAGCAAGCCCCCTACCCTTACAGACTGTGTGCTGAATCACAGTTCCCCCATTTCTCCTCTCTCCTCAGACCTGCTCCCTAACATGAGCTGTTTGTCCTTCTTAGCGCTTTTCTCAAACTCCCTGAGCCCCTAGCTACATCACACCATTCCCAACTGGAGTAGGCAGCATGTTCCATGACCACTTTGGGCTGCACACTACAAGCAGCTTGCTGGACTGTGTTTCCCAGCCAACAGACCACCAACATGTCAGCCTGTCCCCCAAGAGGGCTTTAATTTGGGTCTCCTTTCTCAGATTTTCATAAGGCTTGCAGGAACTTAATTTTTCTTAGAGGACTCCATTCCTTTTTCAAATCTGGGCATTTCACTCAACAAGAGCAGAAGTAGTCAGAGGATGGACAAGCACCAGGTTAGGAGAGAGGTGATTTCCTCTGCATAGAAAGGAATTTTGACATGAAACAATAAACGAGGATTCCTACAAGGCTGCATTTTCATGACAGACTTTTACATGCACATTATTTTCAATTATGAAATCCAGTGAATTTATTATGAGACTTTAGGAAACCACAGTCATCTCTGATGACATCCAAAGCAGCCAGATTTGTTTTTCCAAGATGTTCCAAAGGATGTGTTCCCAAGAATAACTCCAAAACATCCAAACAAAATTCAAAAAACCCCACAGATCCACAGCTGCGCAAACAAATGACCTACTCCAAAATGTTTTCAGCATTTATCTTTATACTAGGCAAATGTCTAGTAACTAAGGAAAAAAAACCCTCCGGTTTTGACACTTAATAGCAATTAAGCATGGACAGCTATTAGCTATTAAAGACATTTGGGGCACATGCAACCACAATTTTCCAAGAATTCAGCTCCGCTGTTGTCCAGACCTTGCCCTAGCAGGGAGGTGAGATCTGTTCTCCCCTATCC
>JAKFQP010000282.1:590719-607109 GCA_023375905.1 Nycticorax nycticorax
TCTTCCATTTTCTCATCGATCAGAGACTGTGCCAGTGAAGACAAAGGAAAACGTCGTCACTGAATTATCGTTACGCCCTTAAAGTTTTAGGTGCTACATTTGCTGCGAAGTCCTGTGTGTGTTTGCTTGAAGCATGCTGCATGCGTCATAGGCAATGAGTTTTCATACGACGCGCTCAGTATCTTCCAAGTTTTCAGCACCACACGAACACAGCCCATCCTGTCATAGGAAGGGCATAGAAACCCTGGCAGGGGTTGCCCAGAGAGGGGGTGGAGGCCCCATCCCTGGGAACATTCCAGGCCAGGTTGGACAGGGCTGTGAGCAACCTGGTCTGGTTCAAGGTGTCCCAGCTCCCTGCAGGGGTTTGGGCTGGGGGACCTCTGGGGGTCCCTTCCAACCCAAAACATTCTAGGATTCTACGATAGGAAGACTTCCATCATTTTTTAGCCTTTATGTACGGTGCTTTCTGAGTGGCACATGGAATCTCCAGGATCACCTGCTTTTCTGCAGGTTGATGAAGAGCTTAACACATGCTTTCTCTTCATTTCACCTGGGTTGCTGCCTCACTGACGGCCCCAACTGGGAGCAAAGCCATTGCGCACCCCCTTGCCTGTTCAGAGCTGAATGCGTTGATGTTACCATCCATCAGGGTAAATCTGCACGAGATGGTTGTTTTGATCCGAGGTCAGGCAGCCTTTTCAGCTTTACCATTGTGATAGTGAGAAATGAAGTAGTAACATGATTCTCCCCTCAGCCTCGCCACGCTTCCACAAAGGCATCTTCCCCCCCGCCTCCCCCTGCAGCAGCCAGATGTACTCCTCACCCTCGCAGCCCCCTCAAAGGCACGTGTGGAGAACATGTCTGCCTTCCTCCCACTGCCGTTTCCAGCCTCTGCTCCTGCTCCTTTTTATTGCACCTCTCCCCAGAGATGCATTCGAGCAACCCTTTTGCTCTGTAATCCCCATCAGCCTTCCCCTCTGAATTTCAGCCTGGTCCTTCTCCCCCTCCATAACCCCTCACTTCCATAAGCACTGACTTCTGTGGCAGCCTACTACAGACTCTAGCATAAAAAACAACGATATAAGTAAATAAATATAGAGGCTTATTCTGAGAAGGCTTTCATCTTTCCTCCCCCCTGTGATCCCCCACACCATATGCAAGGTTTAGAGAAACCGAGGCAGAGGCAGGCAGGCTCTTCAGTTGTTACAGAAACTAACTCTTCTGTCTTAATTACAAACACTAAGGTCAACACATATCCCCTGAAGTAACCTGGACGAGGTTCCCTCAAGCTCTGTACATATAAAAATGCCCTAAAGAAATGAGCTGCTTTTTGTAAAGTTCACTGTATCAAACAACAGATTCAAGTGTGAAAGCGTAGTGTTGCCAAGGTACAATTTTCCCCAACCATTCCTACTGCTATATGGTACACAACGCTGGATTCCACTCAAGGAGAGCTTAGAGTACTACAGAACAGTCATTCATTTCTAGAAAAGTTCTGCAGGAGCTTTCTGAACAGATGGGAATTGGGGAGGTTAAGCAGGTACGGATTTGTAGAGTTAACTCCTGACCCCATTCGCATTAGTGAAAAATTCCCACTTCTTAAAATGGGAAACCACTTCACGCAAGTATCTCTGACTTTGGATCTCCCTTCATCTGCAGTGTATCTCGACTTGGACTGGTCTGTGCATTTTGCCCGTGCTGCAGTGATAACTGATGTGACTGGCACGCTGGGAAGCACCAGCACAGGGGAGTCGGAGGAAAATAAACTCACTCATTCCGGCTCCTCGGAGGTATTACAAAACTGCTGAATGAAGGAATAGATTTGCCAAAGATCATCTGTCTTTCCTCCCCAGTATTTGGATTATGATTATTTATTTTTGGAACGGGCTTCCCAGGGAGGGGATCAGGTCCCCATCCCTGGGGGGATTTAAAAGCCGGGCAGATGAGGTGCTTAGGGCCAGGGTTTGGGGGTGGGATGGCAGGGGTAGGGGAATGGTTGGGCTTGATGATCTTAAAGGGCTTTTCCAACCTAAATGATTCTAAAATTCTGTTCTCACACAGGATGTATCTGCATACACAGACCCTGCTACGAGGCGTTTGTATTTCAAGCCAGGAGTCAGATATCCCACCTCTGTGCGTTTCATCCACATGACGTACTGATTTTCCGAGTCACTGTGGCTTACAGATTAACCAGTCCATATGACAGAGGGAGAAATTAGGAGCCAGAAGCTCTCAGATGTCTCACTTGGATCCCCTCTGACCTTCTCAGCATGGTCAGTTCTTGTGATTCTGAGAGAAAGTAAGTTTTTGCAGGTCCTTTTGAATTTTACCAAAAACTAATAAGCAAGTGCATAAAAAGAAACTAAATCAAGTTATTGTTATGTTAAGCTGACTAAAATCGAACACTGTTCATCAAATCAAGGTTTTAACAGAAGCCATAACAAACTAACGAGTTAACAATACCATGGACTGGAGTCAGCATCTGATCAACTCAACAGGGAAATGACTAAAACAGAAATCATAAGGGGTCTGGCATTTGAAAACGCCCACTGCAGAAAATAACAGCGATCTAAGCTTTGCCAGCTCATTCCTCTGAGGCAAGGGCCAGCTCCTTCAGGACTGCGACTGCTTCGAGGTTGCTGCTTGAACTGTCACCCTTCAGTTTACGTTTTGAGCTGGCAGGGCTTAAAACTTTTCTGATGCAAATACAGCTGGATAACTCAGGATGATTTACAGCAAAATATTGTGTGCCAATCCACGCAAGCAGCTTCACTTCGCTTGCAACTTCAGAAAAATCTTTAGATGAATGGTAAGAATGATCTCCCCAAGGAACCATGAAAAGGACAACGGAAGGTAATACGGAAAGGAAGACTAACTCTGAGCCTTGCAGAATTTTCAGGCTGTCAAAGTCAGAGGTGCAGCTCAGGTAACCAGATGATATCCTTGTGGATAAGCACCTTCATCTTAATGAACCTCTTCAGCACCCGGATAATCAGGTCTGTGCAGCTGTGGAGTTTGCACACAGAGAAGTCCATGCTCCTCATGACGTGAGAGAGAGTGTGCGTGCTCCAAGGAATGATTAATTTTGCTCCTTCTTTAAACTGCCTTCTCTTTGTTGGAAGTCAAAGGAGTTTACAATGACCTACCTCCCTAGGTGAGAACCAGACGTGGTTTCCAAGCATGGAAAATTAAGAAAGAGAGGACTCTGGAGATAGCATCAGCATCCTTCCTATGATAAGCTGACATGGTGCTCGTAACTAAACTCCCCACCTCGTGTCAATGTGCTCTGGACACGTTCACTGATGTTACAAGTCCTTCTTACTTGCTTATGCTTTTCACCTGTAGGCACATCATTCATAGAATATTTCCTGAATATTCTTGTATTCATTTTAGAGGAAAAAAATTCTCTAACTTGATGAAAGAATCTAAGCACTTGGGAATTCAGTTATTTATAGTGCTGTTAATGTAAACCTTCAATTAAAGAAAACATTGAGAGCATCTCAAAGAAAACTATCATTTTAAGCAAAAATTTTCAGTCAAAACAAGTCTGAAATATACTTGAAGCAAGCATGAAGTGACACCTTTCAAGTCATATTTTGAAAAGCAATAAATTAGGTGCCTTTCAGCTTTCTCAATCTTCACGTGTGCTATTTAATTTTTTCCCTATGATTTTATTTCATTTTTCAATCAATGAGGTCCTGAAATACTTTTAATTAAAATCTACTTTTTGATAGAGGTGGTGGAGGCCCTATCCCTGGAAAAATTCAAGACCAGGTTGGACGGGGCTGTGAGCACACTGATCTGGTTAAAGGTGTCCCTGCTCCCTGCTGGGGGGTTGGACTAGATGACCTCTAGGGGTCCCTTCCAACCCAAAACATTCCATGATTCTATAATCCCAGGATTCCAGGAAGCGGAGCATTAAGAGAAAGCTCTAAATAGTGTAAGACCTGGACTAAAATAATTAACATGGGCACTAATGAAACTTCCAGTTTATCTGGCTGTGTTTCACCTCTCACTTCCCCAGCACTGACTTGTCTGGGTTTTCAATTCTGGTTTTATTAGAATCTTTTTGAAATCTTGATCTTTTATATTTTAAAGGAAAGTTATCTAATATTAGTACAACTATTCAAATCAACATCTCTTGCCAGCAAGCACCCAGAATTTCAACATAAAGTCTAATCATAATTCATGAAGTCTTTAAAAAATAAAGTTAAAAGTTAAGCACAGGGCAGGGTACTTGCTTACGAAAATATTTACGAGAGTGATTCAGAGCAAAGAACTCATAGGGTGGGACAACTACGCAATATTGGTAAACATCATGACTAGACAAGAAAACTTCCCTGATAAATAAGTTTTACAGAGTTCCGGCTGTAAATGACAGTAAAGACTCTTACAAAACTCTGTCTGAAAAGCAAAGACAGCGTAAAAATTCTTAGTGGCAAATCCTTAGTATGGCAGAGGCATTCTTATACTAAATATTCATGGTAGAGGGATACATTTTCTCTGACAATTTTCCTTTCTCCCTTCAACGTGCTACATGAAAAAAAACACCTTTCCCAAAAATCAACCTCTAGGAGATATCTTTCAACTCATTCCATACCGCTTGAAGTTTATCTGAAAATAAACTTGCAGTATCAGCTCCCTGCTTGGAAAAATCTGTCTTTAGAGAAGCCAGTGATTTGCATGTGAGTTGACAGTACATGGGGCAACGTAAGGACATACACATATATATTTATTTATCTCCAACACAGCCAGTGATCCTGAAATGAAGCCTTCTTTTTCTGTACAACAGCAGTCACCTGGTACTTCACAGTCACTGCCTGAATCCGATGTCATTTCCATCACTGCTGTACATTTGTTAGTTTACAGACTCGGGGAAAGGAGAACTACAACAGTGCTTTGCTTCAAGTAACTCAGCTCTGAAGCCCAGGAGGGCACAGCGTTCAACCCAACGCTCTTCAGAGGCCCAGCGGCCGGGGCAGGTAAATTCTCCTGCTGCTCCAGCTACTGGTCCTCAGCTCCTGAAGCACAGGTCCCACATGTCCCACACAGTGGTTCTTATATTTTCTGTGAAACCACATATGCTCAATTTATGTGATTTTTAAAAACGTTTCCGTTTTACAGTTCTGTCCCTGTTACTTCCCCCACAGTCTATTCCAGTGAGGGCTGTTGAAACAATCCATTTCTGTCAGGGCAGCTTAACACTCCATGTGATAAACTGTAATGTGACTTTTCCATCACTGCCTTCATTTCTTCTAAAATTGAGAGCTATGAACAGTAACAGCTTCCACGTTTCAGTGAGCTGTAAACTGTGTAGTTTAAAACCCCTGCCAAGGCCCCCACCACAGATCACGAGAACACGGTGTTACCTGCTACCGTCACCTCTTTGCCTTACTTCAGAATACCCCGCCGCAAGGGAAGCCCTGGCCATCGATTCCCTCCTCCATCTCGTTCCTCAACACAGAGTTCCACCAAGGGCAAACAGACCGTGAATTCCAGCCCTGGCAACAGTAGCCATTGGTGATAAGAGAAGGTTATGTTTTACTGCATGGGTTGAAGTTTTTGTATGCAGTCCTCACTTACTAACCCGCAGGCTCAATTCCAGTGATGAACATTTCAATGTAATTCCTAGACTAGAATCGCCCTTTGCTGCATACTAAAACGTAAACGCAGGGACTTACAACGGGACTGTTCTCACCACGTGCTCAGTGCTGCCCGCTTGCTCAGTACGCAGCCCACTGCTGGGAACCTGTACCAGAAACTGCCGCGATCAAGCTGTTCACTACACTGAATAATGATGTTATCTGAAGGTCTCTAATATGGCAGTTAAAAGCAACATTCCAGGATTCTATGAAAACAAGGAAAAAAATCAAATTAAAGACAGATTCCTAATATGCATCTCAAACACCCCCTTGTTTGACAGCTCATGTCCTGTTTATCTTCATTTTTGAATTTTGTAATCTAGTGACCTTTATCAAAAGGGTGAGTATTTCACAACTGTAACGATAAGACAGATGCCAGAAACGCAGACTGCGGTTTTCTGCAATTATTGCAAAATGCCTGCGTAGGGCGGGCCCTTTCCATGGTGCTGGGCCCCATATTTTACCTGCACGCTTCTGGACTGCCCACCGAGACTATGCGTGGCAATAAATTACAGGGTGCAGCCTGCAAGACTTCTTCCTAGAAGACAAAAGCTCTGCCTGGAAGCAGGGTATCAGGTGAAGGAAAGGTAATGCTTAAGGTGAAATCAATGCAATGCTTAAAGGTGAACTCTATGGTACCGGGGTAAGGACTGAAACTGAAAGACTTTCCCTTAATAAAAATAAGCACACACACGGGCAAAACACCACAACTACTGTTTTCACCCCAAAACTCACAGAGTGAGAGTTGCATGGAACTGAAGGCTCTCACCCAGATAAAGAACTGTCAGGGAGATGAGAACTGGGAGGTGGGAAGCGTGTGGTGGAAGGTCACCACACACCATGCAACACAGTCGTAAGCGTGTGAACGTATTTGAAAAAAGAGACTGAACAGCAGAGCGAGTGACACAGGCTGCCGCTAACGCTAGCACGTCAGCCAGAAGGGCAAGGCTGATCAGTCAAAGCGTCATAACCCTGCGGTATTGGGTGACTGTGGGAAGAAGTAGCAAATGCAATTCATTGTACACAACTGTAGTATCACGCACGTTAAGAAATGCAGTCCCAAATTTATATATGCAATGGAGGTTCTGAGCTGACTGAGATACTGGGGTTGGAACAGGTTGCTCCATGAGAACTCGAGCACAGTGATCAGTAAAGGTCGTGAAAGGAAACCGAGTGCTCTGAGTTCCTGGGAAAGGAACAGAGAAGAACACAGAAACTGCTGTGACACCTCATATCAACATGCAGCACACCTGCGTCTTGAATGCTGTTTGCAATTCCAAACCAGCCATCTGCAAAAGCGTACCATGAATTTGGAAAGGTTGAGAGGCAAGCAGCAAGTCTGATCAAAGTTATGGAATAGATTTTGTATGAGCAATAACTGAACAGACAAACTTTCAGCCTGGAAAAAAGCTGACTAACAGGTTACATGCTAGCAATTTTAAAGTTACCAACAGAAGCGTTCACTGCCTTTGCAAAGAATGAGACGCTACGCAATAAAACTACATTTTTAAACCCCAGGTTTAAACCAGAGGAAATACTTCTTTACACTCTGCATACCGAAGCTGCAAAACTCCGTACCACAGGATGTTGTGGTTGTCAAAAACTGACAGGGCTTCAAAAGAGACCCTACAAATTAAAGGAAGGAAAACCCGTTGAGGCCCATTGGGTAAGACACACAACCTTTGGTTCAAAAGTGCCCGAAGCACAAATTGCCAGGAGGTAATCCAGGATTTTAAGGATTCATCGCTATGTGGCTTCCATGTTCTTACACTCCTTGCCAGGGTTGAAGAGAGGGTAACAGGCTACACAGACCTTCAGCTTAAGCCAGCAGAGGGGGGTGAATATTATAATGATTTAAACAACTTTCAAAAGCCAGTAAAAAACCATGCAGGTCCAGTGGGTTCAGTTTTCTAAATTAATCTTTTCTTATTCCATACATGCAGATCAAAGATCTCTGCTTCTGCTTTCAGCTGCTAGCCCCTGGCAGCACGTGGAAGAATCAAACCGCGTTGTGGCTCATCTTTCTCATCAGCAGAATCACTGGAGTTCAGAGTCTATTTGATGATTTAGATTATTTAAAACTTTATTTTTCCTTGTTCTCCTTTTCTTTTACCGTCATAGTTTCAATAGAGGTGTTATATTGCAGATAAAAACGAGAATGACTTAATAGGATGGGAGAATCCTACCACCTTTTTTGCTTTTACTCCGCAAGTCAGACTATCCCCTTCCCTTTCAAGTATCACATCAATTTTATCTTTTCAATAAAGTCTTAACTCGCTAGGCTCCAAAGGACTCCAAACTCCTGCTCCATCATCCGGTAAGATGATAGCAAACAACCTGCTGATCACAGCCATCCATAACAAAAGGAGCAAAGTGTATTATAACATTTGGATGCCAATTCACAGCATTCTCCCTCCTGCTGTTTTTATTTTCCCCCCTGAGTAATTTGTATGGGCTTCCACTGCAGCTTCAGCGTGTAAGAGACAGAAGTTGTGACTTCTGGTGACCTTCCACGTAATAAATAGGAAAAGAAAGAATTTATAGGCTCTGTCTCCACTCCTGGGATTTGCACTCAAGGGGTACCTTACACGCAGGACTCTGGTTATCCAGACATGCCAAAGCATCGCAGTAGCCCCAGGGCTCTCTCCCTTGCCATGCGCTGGCCTCTGAAGGGAACCAGGGAGCGCAGGGGAAATACCTTGCGCCCAGGGTCCTGTCTTTATCGGGATGGAAGGGCACATGGCAGAATACACGTGTCCACGGTGTAGACATTGTCCACATGCCACGATGGTAGCTTCAACATCAACACAACAGCCTTGCATGAACAGAGGGTTGGTGTAAAGAGACGCTAGTTCACTTACACCATCTACAGAAGAGAAGGAGCGTTACCAATGGGTTTGGTACTCTGGTCTGCATTTTCCAAGGGCATTCTTGCTAAAGCACCGCCTCTGTGTTAGATTTCCATGAACACCACTTCACTTTGAAGTAGGAATATGCCAGCCTGTCGAAGCACTAAACCAAAAGACAGACCATGAAACTGGCAGTTACTGCTACACACTGGGAAGGACTTCGTGTCCTTCACTCAGCCCGATGACACTCTTAAGCCCGACATTGTAGGTTTACAAATAATTAAAGAGTTGGTCCAACATAAAAAGGAAGGAATGAGAGAAGCTGCACTTTACTGAAAACGACTTTTTTCCTTTTGGCCTACTCAATAACAGCTCCATTTCCTATTACAAAACATAGTGGAATAAATCCATTTGATTTTTTTAAACTGTTTTTGTGGTGAAAGCTTATTGAAAGCTACGACAGCAACCCTGGCAACATGCGACCAGGGTGCCATCTCACTTTTGCACTCATGAGAAGAGAAAGGTCAGGGAAATTTCTCCCCAGGAGCCCGATTGTTTAAGCCATTAAATGTGGAGAAAGGAGGAAGAGAATTAAGATCTCTCACAGTCAGCGTGAGATCTGGGGGTAGAACTCAGGTTTTCTCATGCTGAGACTGCAACGTTTCTCCAAGGATTTTCACAAAAGAAGAATGAATTTGTGAGGCCTCTTTTTAAACTGAAAAGGAAGTCTTAATTAAGGGAAAGGAGTCTTTCGTGCATTCGGTCTGCTGGCTGAGCCAGGGAGGGGGTGGGTTAGGGAGAAATAATAATGTGAATAAATGTGAAATGAAAGAACAAGCATGGAAGAGCTCTGCACAGACGCGAGCGTTCCAGACAGACCGCTCCGATACACGTGCTGCCATCCTGCTCGGGAAGAGACGAATGCAGAGGCAAAGCACTGCTGCCCTTACTGACACCAGAGCCTACAGAACACGCGTTTTGTCATCCACCAGTCTGTTTGAAGAGGAAGGTTATTGTTTCTAAACAGATTTTAGGTGGAGCTTGAGGACATGCAAGTTGTGTAAAATGCTATACACATTAGGTTTATGGGATACCGTGACACCTGCAGAGAGGGTGCCTTGCTGGCATCGGAAGACTGTTTATGCATGTGGTGACAGCTACCAACAACTAAATTCTTGAATACAGGATAAATGTCTTCTCTCGAAAGCATTTCTGAACAGACTAAACAGAAACTGAAGCACTGGTAGTGCATTAGCAGGAGGGATCTGCAGGTTTTAGTTAGACGACAGCGCTTTCCAGAGTTTGTGAAAGAGCTGCAATACCATTTTTCTTCTTCAGTCCTGAACCCCCTGCTTGACACCCAGCATGCTGTACAAACACCGCAGCGACCGAGGAATCGCCCAGAAGAAGATTAGAGGCGGCCATATTTTGTGTGTGCACAAGCACATAATAAAGACGTAAAAGCTCTGCTGAAACCACGAGGGTAAATAGCTGTAACCGCACGTACCCTCTCCTTCTGCACTTACGAAGGTGATGAACCACTACTGAAAAGCTGCATTTGGGGCTTTCTACAGAAGAACCCTGAGGCTCCAGGTAAGTTGTTGGGTTTTTTTGAAAGCCCTGAAACAACAAAAATATTCAGGAAAGAAGAGACAGAAAAGTAGATGAAAATACAAGTTACCACATCTCCCCATAGCCTGGGAATCTGCGGTTACAAACCCCTGTTTTTTTTCTGCACGCATCAGAATAAAACCCCACAGTGAACAACTGTAGCACGTCGGATCTATTTGGATAAGGACGAGAAGCAGAGCCCCTGTGATGACAGCCTGTGGGACTCTCCCTCTCACACACCATGCTGACAGTTACTATTTGGAAGTAGACATCATCCCAAAAATGCTTTTTTACTCACTTGAAAAATCTTTATCATAGCACGAGATTCCAATACTTAGATCCTTTCTCCAAGTAATAATAAATCACTGCAATGAAAAAACTGCGTACGAGAGGTTTGAGATTTTTTTTTTCTTAAAATCTAAAATCAGACCAAATTTAATGGGATTAATAATCAGCTCTCTCCCCACACCCTACTACTTGTTTGCTTTTGTATTTCTTTCTGGGAAAACTCCAGCTTTCCCCATAAACAGTTATAAAAAAACCTGACAAAATATGCCCCCAAGGCTTGACTTCATGGAAAGTCTGATGCTTCCAATGCTGTGATAGCTGCTATCCTGTGATGCCAGTGACAACTTCCGTACACTAAAGCCATCTCTTCTTGGATGTGTAAGAAATGAGGGGTTGCACCGACTTGCACCTGATCTGTTTGTGTGGAAACCCAAGGCTTTGCCAAGCGTAACACAACACGGTGCTGGTGAAGTACAGCCACTGCTGAAACTCGGTAGAGGAAAAGGTGTGTGTGTGTGGAACAGAAAGTGCAAAATGTATGCAATATCTCTTAGTTGTTCCTTAAATGAACTATTACTTAGACGAATTCTGAGATGTAATTACTTACAACCGGGAGAATAAAAAACTACATACTTGTTCTTGTTATACAATAAATGAACACACAGAAATGAAATTAAATGCAAGCTATTGTAATGCAGTATTGTAGTTCTGGTTTTCAACACACAAAACCTAAGGAAAGAGAGTTGGAACTGTCACACTTCAGCCATCAGGATGTTAGCAATGCTCCTGGAAAACCTGGGTACCACAGATCTGCTGTACACGACTCAGTTTCCCTTCCTTCCTAGACACTTTTAAGAGGAAACAAAGGGTTAATGTTTATGTTTATTTGCATATCTGTTTGGGTAGTACATCAAGGGCCATCAGATGCTGAATGTGGTCTCCACCTGAGAAGAAGGATGGCGCACACAGCAGAAGTAACAACGTCATCTTCTGGATATTGCTTTTGTCAAGGATCCCCTGCAAAGCAAGCTGTACGGGCCTTTTTTCAGACGAGCACATGAGAAATAAGACAGATACTCTAGTAACTTGCTGGAAAAGACAGAGTCTAACAGAGGCTTTGTATTTAAACCCAAAATGTACTTAGTTGGCGAGCTCTCCGATTGAGAAGGACTATTAAAATCACATCCTGGCTAAGAACTCTACCTTCTGTAATCCAGATGATTTATAAATGCCAAATTCTTTTCTAGGCAGTATCTTCCAAGCTGTAATTCACTGCTGATTGCCTGACTTTTCCTTTAAGAGGTTAACGCCTCATTTTAGAGTTCCTCTGGTGCCTGTGATGGGGCCACTCAGCCAGGGAGAGACACTAAGCCTAGTTTCACATCAAAAGAGTTCTTACCCAGAAGGTATTTCAGGTCTGGCTTTCAGGGCCACCAAAGGAAGCTGTGCACAGGTAAACTGAAGATGTCCCTGCTCCCTGCAGAGGGGTTGGACTAAGTGACCTCTCAAGATCCCTTCCAACCCAAACTGCTTTGTGACTCTATGATTCCAAGTATCTCTGACCTTTGGTAGCAGCACATGATGCTTCAAAAAGAAAACCAAATTCCCTTTTGCAATTAAAGTAGAGATGAAACATGCGTTCCGTCTGAAATCTCATTCTCAAGCCTATAGCATAACAATCTGTGCATCCAACTAGATCTTTCCAGGAATTTTCAAAAAATACTTGATGGGTAGGTTATGGCAAATGGCCTTTGGGCTCCTCCAAGAAGCCAACCCACCTCCCAGCAGCTGAGATTGCTATCAATAGGAAAAGCCTCTGAGCTGATAGGTGAGCAGGGGTGGCTGTCCTGGTGTCAGATTATTTTACGAAGGCAGATGTTGCCATTTCAATTAACTCTTCTTTTAACCTTTAAGCAAGCTGATGAAAAGAAGCCCCAGAAAACGTGAAAACAAAATTACTGAGAGTTGCAACTTGCATCCTCTGCAGGTTTTCCCTCACGGCTGAGCTCAGCTGAAGTATCAATAAACTTCACCACCAACAGCTAGGTTGTAAATATTGACTTAGATCATCCGCTGGTGTACATCAGTGCAGCTCCAATGATTTTAGCGGTGCAGTATTTATTTGCACCAGATGACTATCAAGCCGATCACGTTTGTTCAGCCAGGTTTAGGCCTCTTAAAAGGTCAACCGATGAAGAGCTTCTCAAAGTCCTCCAGCAAAAGGAGGGAAATTGAGACTTTCAGCATCTCTAAATATAAATTACACAGCATACTTCACAAAAGGAAAAAGTAAGAACTTTTCTTAATGTTGGTCCATTAAGCCAGAACTGTATCACACCATTTCAGATTTGGCAGATGGAATTACGTGGGAGATAACTGTTCTGCAGCCAGCAGCAAACACTACGGTCTGTAAGTAACTTTATAGGTTGCAAGCTACAAGCGTGTCCAAAAAAACCACATCTGTACAAAAACATTACTTCCTCTTTTACCTATAGAAAAATGGATGCACATGGTACCACCCTGATTGCAGCAGAGCAGTTATTGCATCCATTCAGTGACAGGCGTTCCAGTAATTACTAAGATCTAAGCCACAATCTCCTCTAGTGTTTCAAAGTTGCTTTTCCCATGCATCCCTCTCCAAGGACAAAATCTACTGCCCATCTGCACTTCAGCTCCTTCTTAAGGAGCAAAGAAGAGATGATCGAAATCAGAAAGGTGAAACACAGTTTGGAACCTGTAAAAGTACGTTAAGAGTCCAGGTTTAAGAGCGATGCAAGGACCTCAGTGTTTGCCACTCTGACCTGCGATCCCTGCCCCAACAGCACATGCAGACACAGGCTTTGGGGCCAGTTTTTTGCTGGCCTTTGCCTTCGCTACATGTTGTTCTTGTAAAAACAGTTTTGCGATATTTTTTTCCTACATACTTAGGGAGATGTGGAACAGAAACTGTCCTGTGAGGTGACCTGACTCATCCTTGCTGCCTTAAGGAGAGCTTGCTGAGTACGTGGCCGGTTTCTGCCACCACGGCGCCTGTGGGAGGCGACTTCAGCATGTTTCCTCCTGTCTTTCAAGACACACAGATTTCAATCCATTAAAATACAGTCATGTTCGCTTCCATAGTACACAGAAAAGGCTGCTTAATAAACACACCCTCTCAAAGCGTACGTTGTTAAATCTAGGAGAGCAAAAAGACCCTAAGGAAGATACGCTAGGATGGATCAAAGCCTATCCAGCCCAGCAGCCTGTCACTGCAACGGCCGACAGCAGCTGCCCAAGGAAGAAGGTAGAAATGGGACAATCACCGGATCATCAATCAGTGCTTCCCCAAAGCGCCCATCCAGCCTCCAGTGGGACAGAGGGATTGGTAGGGACTCCCCAAACCAGACACAGCCTATTTTGATTTAATGATATTTGAAGGAATTTCTTCCATTAACTTATCCAACTAGGTTTTTTACATTTGGAAACTTCTGGCATCCACATCTTGTGGCATTCCAGAGTTCTACTACCAGCTTTGTGCAGAGCCACCTCCTCTCTCTTTGGACCCAAAGCCCTTGAGTTCCATTTGATTCCTGCTAGATTCTGACCAGGAAGATATATTCACCTCCCAGTTCCCTAGATCTCTTCAGGCATTTCTTTTTTCCAGGTGAGAGAGTCCCATTTGTTCCTTTTATGGAGCCTGTTCGGTACATTTGATCATTCACGCTGCTCTTTTATGAGCCTTTTCCAATTCTATTCTATGAAGATGGGGCCAGAGCTACATGCAATATTCAAGATGCAGAAGCACCATCATGCAGTGTCAATAATGATGTTTTCTGGTTTATTTTCATTCCTCTTTCTAAACTCTAGCAGGGCGAGTTATTTTCCTGAAGACTATGGAGAATTCAGCTGATCTTTCTTACCCCCAAACCTTGTCCTTGAGTTATAATGCTCATTTCGGAGCAGGAGTCTGGGATTATTCCCCCCACCACCCATGTACCTCACGTTACATTTATCTCTATTTCACCCGTCATTTTTATCACTCGTGCTCAGCACTGGATTGGATTTTTTTTATGCAGCTCTTCGCAGTCAGCCCTCACCTCTACTCTGCTGAAAACCTCCGTACCGCCACTGAAACCTGCTGCATCCCTGCTCCTTTCTGGATCACCTGGGGACACATTTAACAACATCTATCCCACCACGGGCCACTGGGGTTCTCTATCTACTGGTGAGCTCTCTACGAGAAGACTGACCATTCATTTCTACACTGTTTTCCCTACGGAGCCCTCCGTTAAGAAAGGGTCTGGAACAGGAACTGTCCTCAGACTCCTCCATGGTGAACAAGAGAGCAGAACCCATTGAGGGGGTGGTCTGGCCTTTTATCATCTTTGTTCTCTTTTTGTACCACAATCATCTGCTTCCTCTCTGGTTTCCCCGGCAGATTTCCCCTACTCCTTGTCTTTGAGAAAACCATGGTGGGTTTGGGTTTTTTTTTTGTCTTCTCACAAATTTTTCCCCTCTTCCCCTTGTTTTTATGCCTTGGACATCTAGAGTGAATGAATAATCTTCCTCTGACATGCAACCTGCACTTGGGACTGTATGAAAATATCACACATTCTAGCAGTACGAACGCTGAAGACTTAGGGTTTATACTACCATTATAGCCAAAGGAAAAACGTGTTAAAGCATCAGTGGGAGCAGGATTAGACCTTTAATATAAGAAGCTATTAAAACAAACAAACAAACACAAACAACCACAAAACCCAAACCAAACAACCCCAAAATTTTGAGAGGCTTCCTCAAAGTGCTTAACAAAATATTCAAGGGATAATAGTCTTATTTGTGGGAAAACATAATATATTTTACATCAGAAAAGGAACAAAAAGGAGCCAGCCTGCTGAGAAAATTATCTACAAGCATATTAATAGAGACTATTGTGACTCAAAATTGAAAGAACCAGGGCAAAAACGACAAAAGAAATTATCAGCAAAGCTTTGCTATTGACTCACTGAAGGCAGAGATGAAGAATCTTGCACGGATACATAAATCATGCAGAAGTAGTAGTATTTATCAGACCAGAAGGAATATTTACTGCCTAAAATGACTATGTAAGGACAGATAAACACTTTGCTGTAGTATACAATTAAATGTATTGCAGCATAAAGCAACCTTCAATATGACAACCCACATTCGACAAGCAAGAGCATCTTTGCTTTCACTTAGACCAGCCAATGCAATAAAATCTGCACTTGAAAACTGAACACAAAAAAGGTCATATTGGCAAACTATTGTAGTTTTCATGGAAAGAAATGCAACTTTCTACACCTGAAGAAAATGAAGCAATATATACCAATAGCAGTGACCTCTCTTGATACTCGCAAAGCAGAAATTCACTTTTGACGCGACACTCAAAGCTGCACTCCTTGCACAAACCGAATGCACCATCCCTTCCCCACCCCGGACATGGGCTCTGGCAGCCACACGTCAGCGCACGCCCCACGGAAACGGCCAGTCCTGAGCCCACACGAGGACGCATGGCAACACCAGCACTTTGGAAGAATACAAATGTCTCAGGCAGGTAGGAGGAACACCATGTGTCCTCCTCCCCGCATTTCCAAAGCAAACACCAAGCCCTGGTCTTTCTCGATTCCCACTTCTAGGGTGTTCCAGTGTCTCTCCAGTGCCTACACAGGGACGGGAGCACGAATCCTGGCAGCCGACACTAAGAACCTGGATTTGGTGGGTGGGGAGGTAGAGCCACAGATAAAATATCCACCTCCATCAATTATTTCCTCTTTGTTTACTGTAGCCCAGGACAGTTCATCAATCAGAAGGCAATCAATCTAGCTTCCAAAAAAACCCATAACATGTTCCACATTATTGTGAAACATCGCTGAACACCCAGTCTTACCAGGGGATGCCTGACAAAAGTAAGTAATTCCAATTTCTGACAGACCTGCTTGGATTTACAAATACATCTTTTTAGCATTTCAGTTTATAAGAATAGCTTTTATTAAAAAAAAA
>JAKFQP010000282.1:616874-640820 GCA_023375905.1 Nycticorax nycticorax
CATCCCGTCCTTCTGGTGTGTCAACCGCACCACTCAGTTTGGTGTCATCCGCAAGCTTGCTGAGGGTGCACTCGATCTCACTGTCTAAGTCATTGATGAAAACGTTAAACAGCACCGGTCCCAGTACAGACCCCTGAGGGACACCACTCGTCACCGGTCTCCATCTGGACATCGAGCCGTTGACCACTGCCCTCTGGATAGATGCGATGAAGCTGAAAATCAGGGGTTTACAGAAGTTTCCCACAACCCCAAAATACTGTTTCTGCGGAAGCCCTGCCAGTAGATTTTACCACATTGCACTCCCCCTCTTATCTCTGATATTTCCATATGTAAAAAAGCTCTTACCATTAGCATTTGTGGGTAGGGTTAAGCACACTGCGTGGGCTATGCAAAAGGAGGATGCAAGTGTTTGCTTCCTTTTTTTGGCATTTATCTCCTACAAAAATAGCAGGAATTAGGTAGTTTATAAGGATCTGGGAGCAGCAGTGTCCCTGTTTTCCTTTATGCAAAGGAGCGCTGCCATCCCGCTGGAGACTTTTCATCACAGCTGTACAAAAGAGAGGGGGGAGGTGGGGACAGGTTCCCCATCTCCGCCTCATGCTCTGCACCCTCGTGACTCAAGGAGAGGAAGGGGAAAAAAAAATAATTAGACAAGATATGTTTCCTCTAGCATAGATTAAAATATAGCAACGTATCACCCGCACTCTACTGTGTTTTGTCCAGTAAAATATCCCTCCGAAACAGTAAGGCGGGGGAAGGGGAGAAAGAAGAAAGATGCATGCATAGCCTGCTCTGTCCTTGGGAAATAATTTCCTAAACTTCTGATGTGGAGCTCTTACGTGTCAGGGAAGAAAGGTGAGCAAATAATCATCCAAATGTATTGGAAAGTCCAATTTCAGGAATTGTTTTCATTACTCGATGTGTTGCTTCCTCCTCTCTGAATGTCACCACACATCGCTGAAGGCTTCCCCGTAACCTTAGCAACCTTCACATCACAGCTCGGGCCGGCAGCCACGGCAATCCCCAGATAAGTTCCCGTAAAGTCAAGTGTAATGACTGCTAAGATATTTCCCAACGCTGGCATATTTAAGGTCATTGTACTAAAGGAATCAGGCTCCTAGCTAGCTAGAGACAGCCGGATATTTCTAAGCTGATCAAGTCTCAAAAAGCCATTTTCCCCTCTTTCCTCAAAGAGGTTCAGCTTTGGAGCCCACGCTGGCCTTTGAGACGGCAAAGCAGAGGCGCTGGGGCGTTCACGGGGGCCATAAACCATGCACTAATCCCACAGCCGACGCTAATTTGAGCAAGAGTGTGCTCGAAGGTTTTTTTTTCATCTAATTAATTAACAGAAGTGACAAAACAATTCAGTTACAAGAAATAAAGAACAGAAGATCTCAGATAATTAAACATTAACTCAATGAAGATCTGTTATTCCTTCCACAGTGTAAATTGGTTTATAAATTTCAGTGCCCAACGTTATTGCTTTTCATCAGCCCTTGAGTGCCAGAGCTTGCAGGGCAAACCCACTGATATATATCAAGGCAAAAAAGCCTCACGTGATAAATTCATTAGCCACACTTCTTCCACAGAGGCATCGTTATACGAGAGCTCTGTGAATAATTAGTAAGCAAATTTTGCCTTGAGAGGGTTTTTTTTTTTGTTAAGAAATTGTTTCTAAGGTGACTGTGAAGTTCTCCGATCCTGAAATATTTGAAATCCATTGATTTCTTCAGCATGAGTCCAACACAGTTAATTTGCAAGCACCTGGTTTCAGGCACATCAAATTCAAATATTTCTCTATTTCTGGATGAAATGACTGATCCCACCCAAGTAGGACAACCAAAAGGCACAACTTGATGCCGTTCTTTGAAAATCCATTAGCTCTATCTGTGATTATCTAGCAAGATACCAGCCAGCTGTAGCACGTGCCATTCTCAGAACAGGTATCTTCTGGATCGCTGCTACTGCCTGTGGATCTCAGCTCTTTTGTTGCCATCAAAAGGAGAAAATGAAAACAAACAACTTGGCAGAGACTAATTAGTGCTTAAAAAGGATTCGTTTATAATCTGATAGCGTAGCAAGAGCACCATACTGCACTGCTTGACCACTCGGAGAGCCTCACCCCTGTTTTATTAGAGCAGCGAAGGAATTTAAGCTGTTATTCTTTCTCCAGCCGCTGAGCTCAACAGACGGATAGCAAGCAAATTTAAGATCAGAATCGTTTAGGTTGGAAAAGACCTTTACCATCATCAAGTTACCCTATCAACTGTTACCCTACCAATCAATCAACTGTTCCCCTACCCCTGCCATCCCACCCCCAAACCCTGGCCCTCAGCACCACCTCTGCCCGGCTGTTAAATCCCCCCAGGGCTGGGGACTCGACCCCTTCCCTGGGCAGCCCCTTCCAGTGCCTGACAGCCCTTTGGGGAAGGAATTGTTCCTAATACACAATCTAAACCTCCTCTGGTGCAACTTGAGGCCGCTTCCTCTCATCCTAAACTTCAGCAGTGGGTCGTGTGCCCTTGCTGCAGACCCAGTGAAGGACCACGCTGCACATTGCCGACAGCAGACAGAAAGGCCTGGGCTAAAGGGGAACGCAAAGAAGAAAAAAACCAGGAAATCCAGACACCAAACTAAGGCAGAAAAGAGAGAAACACGCCTTTTGGCTGCTGCTGCTTGAGAGATGTTTACCCCTCCTGCCAGTTCTCACTAGCTTCTGCTTCGTCTTTTAGTGACAGCTTACTTGGTTCAAGCAAGTGCGCCTCCTGTACAATTCTGCCCCTTTCAGTAGGCGGAATCTATTTCAGAAACAGGTTATTTAGCTGACAGCGAGTCGCTGTCAGGGCAACATAAAAAGACAACACAAACCAGCACAAACTCACAACTAGAAGTGGCACAGAAGAGGGGCAGAAACAGCAGGAAACCATTCTGATCAAGGCCAAACGTAGTTTTCTATCAGTAGGAAAAAGGTCCTTAGCCAAATATAGGCTAGAAACATCCCCTTTATTTCCCCTCCATGTCTGCCCCCACTTTCCACCACCCCCCAATACATAATTTGATTGCCACGGTTGGTTTGGGCTGGTTTGATTTTTTTTTCTCTTTCCAGGAGCGTGGCCGGGCGGCGTGTGCTTCTGCTCCACAAGGCAGGCGGCGTCCTCAGGTCTTTGGTTAGTTCCTCTTGCTCCCAAGAGTAAATGTGTTCTCTGGGGTGTGGAATTCAAAACTGGCAGACACAACAAAAGGATTTGATTTGCCTCTGCCGCATGGTCTACTGGGAATCACTTGGGAATTTTGCCTCACGCGCTCCCTGCTCGCACAGCTGTCCGTAACATCAGCCATTCCCTTGATCTCTTTTGCTTCCCATGCAGGGCACAAATGCCCAAACGTGGCTTGTGCTCTAGCACGACACATTTTATGCAGGACTTCAAGGGGTGTTTTGCAACAGAAGGTGTTCGAGATGAAGTTTCTGTCTATCCTGCTGGACTTCTGTTCCTCCTACGTGGTTGTTTGCAATTGTACGATGGAAGAGAGGACCCGAGGAGCCGCCTTCAGTTCTGCCTAGAGGTTTACCATCTCCTTGATTTCCTGAAATCTATGCTTTTAATTCAAGCTTCCTTTAAGGTGGCGTACTCTCTGCTCCCATACATGAATGCCCAGTTTATTTCTGGCATTTGGAGCACTGCCTGAAATTCTCCCCAAAATGCTGGAAAAGACCTAGTAACACTCATAGCAAAGGATGCATCAGGGTGAATTAATTACCCGGCAGCTTTTTGCCTCTCTGTTTTCCAGACCTTCCCTGGCCTGCACCACCCCTAGAATACAGGAGGATTTCCAAAAAAATAGCAGGATGGATGTACAACCTGCCTTCTTTCTTGGATCCCCTGGCTCCAGCGAAGACCGACACGCTACCATAAAGCTTCCATCAAAGGCACAACAGTCCTGTCTGTCCCCTATTTCAGAAATAAAGCCAGTGAGGATAAGGGGGGAAGTGACTATTTAAAGGTTGGGAGAAATCTGAAGTGCACTCAATGGAAAAAACCTTTCTAAATGATTCTCATACTTTATTTTATGCCACTTAGTTCTTCAGGTAAGCAAAATGCAACACACTTTTATTTAAAGGCTCATTTATTTTCTTGTGTCAACAAACCATTTCATCTATCAGTAGAGCTGGTCGTGCAGCCCAACCAACCTTCCTCGGAGCTTAGAATTACCAAGAGCACCAAGTTCCTATTTAAGTAGAACAACTGATAAATGCAACCCGAGACTTCGAAATCTTCTATAAAAGAAACAGGAGCCCTACTTGACAAACACGAGTGTTATTGAAATGGTAATGGCTAAACCAACCCTCAGCTAACAATGTCACATGAGAGGATATTGATGAGAGATTAAGGCTTGGACCTAATTTGCTCTATTTAAACAGTAATTCAACATTGCTAGGAGCACAGTAAATGATTTTTCTAACTCATTTATTTAAAAGGTCTCGGCCGGGATTGCTAGCTGCTTGTAACAAGCTTCAGAAGGAGTGAATTAAAAATACAAGACTTCAAAAGGATAAAACAGCTACTAGAAACGTTTAGGGGGAGGAAAGGGAGTAGTTAGCTAAACGAATCCACCTTGGCATGAACAGGGTTGAACCAGGACTGAGGTTTATGTAAGTGGAATGAGTCTTACCTTTTCCAACTGACCATCGCAACATAGGACAGAGCTTAAGCGAAAGAGTTTGTACGTTTTCTTTAAAACGTGTAATATCCAAGCAATTGGGCAGGGAACACTGGCACCAGGGAACGCTTAGCCAGGGAAGCCTGAAGCAGCAGCTCTGCAGCTGGAGATTCCCCGGCCAGGAAAGGGCTGGTGCTGTGGGCAAAGCAGGCAGGCCACTACGACCGGAGCAGGACCAGGCTCACTTCAAGACAGGTACTTCTCTTCCAGAAAGTAAGTTCTTAGATTCAGGACCACCCAGAACAATTGTTCTATACAGCTATCACAGAATACATCAAAGACCGAGTTTTCTATTACTGCTAACGATGGCCAAAATTGTGTAGGCTGATGAAAATAAAGGGAGGCAAGCCCCCACGCACTGACCTGCCGAGTGTGTAATTTGGATGGCTGAGCTGGAAGCTGTCACTGGACGCACTAAGGCCCCTTCCACTGCTATTCTTCCATGGCTCAGTTAATAGACATGCTCGTTGACACATTATCATCCACTGATCATAACAGGGAAGTGTTTTCATTATGATTTCTACCTCCAGATAAATCAAGGTAAGGAAAAAAGCTCTAACAGACCCTCAAATAGTACCTCTATGGCATTCCACCATTTACTGACCACCATGAAGAATCTGCAGAAGCTCCACATTTGTTTTAAACTGGAGCTATCTCCAACCTCACACAATCTTGAGAGACAGCTTAAATTCTTTAACCTGGATCACCCTGCGGTGCTGACCTGGTAACTGTGAAACACAGCCCATTAGTAGTGTTGCTTGATGACAGCCCCTCACATGGGCGCCAAGGTGATAGAACAGCTTTCTCCTCCTTTGTACATCTCACCACCAGTTTGCAAAAGAGCTGCAGAACACTCCAGTATCAATAGTTCCACCCATACCCTCCCCGAGCCGTGCTGCACGGCGGTCACCAGTGTGGCACAGTGAGAGCTGTCGGTCATTTTTGACGCGGGTGGCCCCAAGATGTAATTTGTTTCTGGAATAAGAAGGGCATCTTTTCACTGAGCAGACTCAACTGAGACGGGTCAGCGGCATTCATCGTGCTCACCACGCAGCCCCTCGTGCGCCTCCTCACAAATCACAGGGAGGGGGACTATAGAAGTTTTGGTGGAACTGACCTTTGTGCCTTTTAGCACCAGGACCAAACTCCTGGTAGGGTCACTTGAAACCATTCCACACCACAGCAGCATCAGCAGACTGGTGTAACATACTGCATGCTTGTAATACAGGGAAACTAATGATAGCACACTGCCACCCTTGGCATGGCCAACAGTTACCTAACGTCCTAATATGCATAATGTCCTGAATTAAATCACAAACACAGCTGGAAATGGTTACTGGAAGTTGGGGTGTCTCATGAAAACCAAGCCCACCTCGCTTACACACAAGGGACTCGATCCCTTCCATGGGCAGCCCCTACCAGTGCTTGACAGCCCTTTCATTGAAAAAATGTTTGCAATTTTCACGATTTTCCATGATGCTCAGCCACGCAGAGGTACAGCCTTGGAAAGCTCCCCTCAATGGCAAGAGCCTGGGAGGACGGTACAGTGAAGAGCAACAAAATTTACTGTATCTTAAATATACATAGGTTGCTGAAAGCAACGAGTTCTGGAAATGGCCTAAGACGAACATTGTGTGAATATTTTATTTAGGCAATTATTTACCCCGTTTTGCAATGATATTCTCTGAGCTGGAGCTATGTAAAAGTGGTCTCAGTGCAATCATTTGATCAGCTCCCTCCATATATTGTGTTATATCTGTTCAGTTAAAAGATAAAATAATAAAATCTTCCCACATTGTACTTTTCCTCCTGCAGACTGAGCACAAACACGGGAGGAGATTTCACTGAAAAATTCCAATTAGACTGAAAAAAAAATAATAATCAGCACACGTCCTGCAATACGAGTGAAAGCAGTGGAGTTACACTCAGGCCAAAGTCTGTAGAAGGTTTAGCAGGATTGGCTTGTTGGGCACTCCCCAACGCCCAGGTGGCATTTAGAAGGCAGCAGTTACAAAAAAAATTCATATCATTAAAATCTGGGACCTCTGTAAGTGGCAAGTGACACAAAAACCTACTGAGAACAGGCAGGTTGACATCCCAACGGGCGTATGTTCCTCTTTCACATTTCAGCTCTGAGCACCATCCAGCATTAAGCAGTTCTCAGAAGTATTTCATGGTATCATTTTTTAATACATCCATGAATTTCTAACTTGATCTACATTTTAGTAAAAGCAAGATTGAGAAATGCAGCTTTACATCAAGAGGAAAGGTCATCCAACAGTCACGAGCAAATTAACCGTTTCTCCCATATTTCACGGCACACGGCCGCACAGATTGCCGACAGAAGCCGCATTCCAAAGTCAGCAAATTTCAGCAGAGGCTCTACTTCCTTACTCCCATCCCAATTCACAGAATAAGAAAGATCTGGTTTGGCTCTTAGCTCAGGTGCTGGGAACAAAACCATGGAATGATGGCACATGTATTGCTTGATGGTATTCATCATCATCCCAGGTTCGACGCTAGAGTCAACTATTTCACTGGGTTGATAGATTCCCTTTAGCCACGTGCAACTTTGAGTGAGCGCAGTTCCAGATCACTTTTTTTTACATGCAGCAAGGCCTGGCCCTTGGGCCTCCAACATCACTGGACCCTGGTTTTAGTAGGTATTATGGTCTCTTCTCAAACCTTAATTCTTATTTTTTACTTATATATTTCTAGTTCATTATTTTAAGGAGTTTCCCAAGAACTCCAANTTTCCTCCTGCAGACTGAGCACAAACACGGGAGGAGATTTCACTGAAAAATTCCAATTAGACTGAAAAAAAAAAAAAATCAGCACACGTCCTGCAATACGAGTGAAAGCAGCGGAGTTACACTCAGGGCAAAGTCTGTAGAAGGTTTAGCAGGATTGGCTTGTTGGGCACTCCCCAACGCCCAGGTGGCATTTAGAAGGCAGCAGTTACAAAAAAATTCATATCATTAAAATCTGGGACCTCTGTAAGTGGCAAGGGACACAAAAACCTACCGAGAACAGGCAGGTCGACATCCCAACGGGCGTATGTTCCTCTCTCACATTTCAGCTCTGAGCACCATCCAGCATTAAGCAGTTCTCAGAAGTATTTCACGGTATCATTTTTTAATACGTCCATGAATTTCTAACTTCATCTGCATTTTAGTAAAAGCAAGATTGAGAAATGCAGCTTTACATCAAGAGGAAAGGTCATCCAACAGTCACGAGCAAATTAACCGTCTCTCCCATATTTCACGGCACACGGCCGCACAGATTGCCGACAGAAGCCGCATTCCAAAGTCAGCAAATTTCAGCGGAGGCTCTACTTCCTTACTCCCATCCCAATTCACAGAATAAGAAGAAAGATCTGGTTTGGCTCTTAGCTCAGGTGCTGGGAACAAAACCATGGAATGATGGCACATGTATTGCTTGATGGTATTCATCATCATCCCAGGTTCAACGCTAGAGTCGACTATTTCACTGGGTTGATAGATTCCCTTTAGCCACGTGCAACTTTGAGTGAGCGCAGTTCCAGATCACTTTTTTTTACATGCAGCAAGGCCTGGCCCTTGGGCCTCCAACATCACTGGACCCTGGTTTTAGTAGGTATTATGGTCTCTTCTCAAACCTTAATTCTTATTTTTTACTTATATATTTCTAGTTCATTATTTTAAGGAGTTTCCCAAGAACTCCAAAGGACGGCGTTCCAAGTACAGCTTTACTTTGAGCCCTCTACTCCGTGCCTTATAAAGGAAGACCAACCATGAATGGGTGAGGGGCTGCACAAGGAGGAGAACAAGACTAAGACAAATTTAAATTGGTAAAAATCCCCCTTCTTCGGATGGTATGCATTAGCACTAAGCAGTAACCAATGATCCCATTTTCAAAAAAAAAAAAAAAAAAAAAAAAAAAGGAATTTTGGTCACACCAAAGGGGGAGCAAGGCAGAACAGCCTCTAGCAAATGCAGTTTCTTCAGGAAGAGAATTTACCTGAAGCAAAACCATTTTGTGGCAACTTGCTGGCTTTGCTGATTTCGCCCCCCCTTCCCTGTTCCCAAAACACGGTAGTGGGGATGGATCCTGACTTACTCAATTTCCATTAGAAACCTGCCAGGTTTTCTACCAGGTTGCTTGATAACATAGGAAGAAAATGCCAAGAATCAGAAAGCTGCAAAAACCCTGGAAATTGGTTTTACTCCCTGTTTCCTGCTCACTGTTCCACATCAGAAAATAAGGAAGCCATGGTCTTGATCCAGGGATAAAGCCCAAGGTTCATCCATGTTTTCCTCAGTTTCCAGATACTCTTTCAACAGAAACGGAGCCTAAAGCCCATTCCAAGTAAACCACTGAGGCCCGAGCTCCCTGCTCTGGACCTGCCACCGCAGCAGCCCCAGCGTCTTCCAGTCTGGCAGATGACACACCAAGGAAGACCACCAGAATTCCCCAACATCGGCTCAGGGCTGAAGAAGCCCCAAGGTGCCCATGTTGAACTGGGACTCTTCCAGCATCCAGGCTGGAAGCCTGAGCTGGGATCCCAGTGACTTCTAGCTCTACACCTGAGACACAAGACTGGTTGGTTGGTCTACGCCACCTCCACAGGAGCACGTCTCTAGGTGCCAGGACAACTGCACTTTCCCCCTCAGAAAAACCTACATGAAATTACTATTTATTTTTTTTTTTGTACTATCGCTTAGCATTTCCTTCTGAAGGATAGGCATGACATTTCTATACAGCGTTCCAAGACCAAACACCATTGGAAGCTGTTACTGGTATTCCCGTCTCGTGGAACACCTCTCAACTAGGTTTCCAAATGCACATGGGGTTTTTTTTATTTTTTAAGTCTTTTTTTAAATATTAAGGTTGTCTCCATATGATGGAAGCATTTTGGGGGGAAAACAGGACACATTTTATGACATATACACTAAGGGCATATGTAAGAAACCCAGATCATTACAAACAGAAAAGGGGTCAGGAAAGAGATCTTCACCAGGTATTTAGCACCCCAAAGTTCTGGCAAATGAGTGTTTGGGTTTGCGGCTTTTGAAATGTTTAGATATAATTTTGTTGGCTTTCGTAACAGTAGAGAAAAATCCTTGTAAGGTGAAGACTCTCACTACAGTTCTATTCTAACACTTCTGTATTCAAATGATAAAATACGAATTCTAAATATTTTCATGCCAGAATTACTTACTTTCATGAGAAGACACTATGGTCTTCCCGATTTTGTGGTCATTAGAAGCCGTGATCATTATGCCTGTGCCATTAACTACTTGCCAGCCAAGTCTCTGCTTAATTGTTCACTCCACAACAATCTTTTTCTCGTTCATGCATTGTTTATGAGGCTTTTAACCGCCTTCCTGTTTATTGAGATCTGATTTACTTGATTACACTCTCATCTATTGTTTAAATGAAAAAAATATTCCTCATAGTTGCTCCCAAGCTTTGGCCATTAATTATTGCTGTGCTATTACCTCTTTTAGATATAGCTCCTCTTGTGTTATTACTTTACAAAGATTTGTTTTCTGCAAATGGTCCGTGACAGATTTATAATATTTTCTCTGAAATAGATAGGAAACAGAATGCTTGCAGAGAGCTACAAACACATGAAAACAAAGGAAAATAAATAACAGAATTAAATGTGTTGTTGTTCATGATACATGTGTTGGTCTCAATTTGGCTGACAGCTTAAAGAAATGATGCAGATGGACAGATATAGAATCAGTGCTGGGAAAAATTGGTGTTTTGAACAACAGAAATCAGTTTAAGCTCAACAAAAGCAGAACATTTAGGTTTTCATAACAGTCATTCATTTTAAGTCAACCTAAATATTCGATTACCTAAAAGAAAAAACTTACTGTGATTTTAAAAAATGTAGATAAATTTTGAAATGAAATGTTTCCATTTTTTTTCTATTCCTACAGCTTTCTCCCTGCATAGGGGCCATTTCCATTACCTTATTGCTCTTGGTTTCTTAATACCTTCTGAAGAACTGTGGAAGACGTGCTCTAGGTCCAGCTACACGCTGCGTCTTAACTGTGCTTGGAGACAAAAGCCCAGCAAGCTGAGGTTAGGCAAACATTTGTTGAGTTGTAAGCACCAGACCTTGCCACTGCCATGGTCTCAGAGAAGAGCTTAGCTGCAAATGCTGCCTTTGCTGGTAAGGACGTACCCTGAACAGTGTCACGGCGCAATGGATTCGTGCCGAATGAAGAATCAGTAAGTAGCTGTCTCTGTATTCCACCCCAGAGGGGATCAGGCAGTGTTGCAGTAGTAAATTAAGCAATTTGTATACGCATGCAGATTCCAAAGCAGGCTAGATGAGTATTTGTAGAGTACGCAGTGTTCTGCAGACACACAAAGTCCCTCTCCTAAGACTCTTCACAAAAAATGTCGAGCTGTACTTCTTTGCATATAATCAAACAGGCAAACCCACCTCCTGCCCACCACATCGGTGCAGATTTCACGTATATCGAAACTCAGTATATTGAGAGAGCTTCCCATGTCTAGCAAGCAAGATGAACTCCATGAGTTATAAAGCACCTCCATATTGACGTAGGTGCATCCAGCTCAGGCTTCTGCCTCTGGCTACAGAACGATGCCTGTAGAACAGCACCTTTAGCATAGTCTAGAGTCTGTCGAAGAAAGGATACAATTCAGGTGAGCAAATCTGAAGTTTCTTGCTTCGATACAAGTCTAACTCCTGAAAACCACAGGGTAAGGCACAATGCAGTTCTACACTTCCGCACACCGCTTCAACGGAGTCAACGGAGTCAACGCCTCCTCAAGGACAGAGCCCCCACAGCTTGCTAAATCGCACTGGGGACACTTTCATCCCCCAACAAGAATAAGGGAATGAGTTAGCCACATTTATTCCCGTAACACATAAAGTTATAGATTTCATTAAAACTGGAAACAAACTTTAGAAAGAAAACAGATTAAACAAAAAGGCCAACCCTTAGCAACTCAGCCCTGACAGCAGCAGCTGCACCAATTCCTTGCTGAGGCTCTCCCAGTTCCCTGCTGAAGGTGCTTAAAAGCCTCGGCTGCCTTTGGGAGTGGAAGCCTCTGCAGCCGAGCGGGGGCGTATGAAATGCACGTGCCGGTACCAGGAATCTCTCCTCTCTTTCCAGTCAAGAACCAATTTCTTACCCAATCCTCCATCTTCCTTACCTCTCATTTCCATTGCATTCTTAATGTATGCAGACAGGACCCTCCTCCTAGCTCCAGGGTGCCACTTCTATTTCTAACATTTTTCAAGACTGTCATATAATCTTACATATTATATGTAATTAGCAACATCAATTGCACTTGTGTCCCATTCCATTCTTAATTTCCATATTCCAATGAACTTTGTATAACAGCCACAGGTGAGACATTAATACCACCACCACCAGGTTAAGCATTTAGGGTACCCGTTCTAGATTTTTTTTTCCTTACTCAGCTTTCTTCACTTCTCTTCACCTCTACAGTTCTTGGCAGAACAGGGGTTCCTCAATCACTAACCTAGGTGGACCTGAAAGCAAAAACCCACTAATGGAATATTTAATACTCTTCCCATATTTCATGTGAATAACTGTATTATGTAGCTTTCTGAAGTACAACCAGGTTACAGTCAAGTACAGTATATCTTGAATTCTGCAATTCACAGTTAAAAAACACAAAACAAGCAAATAAACAAAAAAACCCCTTCCTTAATCGTTTGCCTTTCAATAGCTTTATTGCTCATGTAAAGACAATGATCTTAGTTCTTACTCCCCTTGTTAGCGACTGGTGAGTTTTAAATTAAAGCAAGAAAACCTCTGTGGTACGATTACGTGTGAGAATTAATATTATTATCTATGTAAGAAGAGCCAGCCGATACCGTAACGCTGTCTTTCATTCTAGAAAAAAAAAATAATCTGATTTTTGTCCCCTTTATTATACCGGTATCCAAGTCCGTCATTTCCTCGCTACTTGTAATTAAAGCTGTCTCCAACTACCTTGCACTTTAAGGGAGATCTTGAGCACAAATCTACAGTTAGATTCATGGAGAGAATCAGGGATCACATTTGTGAAGACACCCTTCTCTGCTGAGGTAGAATGAACGTCTTCTTCAAAACAAAGAATTTGCAAATAAACTGTGATTCATTCTGGATTGCCAAAATGTTTGCGTGTGGTTCATGATTTCTGCAGTTGCGCACCCTGTTAAAGAGCCAGTTTCTGATGGAATTCAGGCTAGAGGAGTAGTATATAAATTTAACTAGATATTCATGTTCTGCCCTAAGGGCGGGAGCTGATGAAAGATTGACCATGTTTTGAATTCAAAACTATCTGTAAAATACATTTGCAGCAAGAGAAGTGCCCATCGTGGTCTCAGTACTAGGAGGAAGGGTAGCAATGATGGACTTGGCAAAACAGGGTGAAGGAACTGAAGGAGGCAACGTTTTCTTTTTCCAATTCAATTCGGACATAGCAGACACCTTGTTAACAGTGTGTTCTGGTTTGTGTACTGGAGTGACGCTCCCCATTTTGAACATCAAAAAGATCAGTAGCAAAAGATCAGATCTTTCTTTACCAAAACATTGGAAGAGCGCCTGTTGTATCTGAAGATCTCTTGTGGCAAAGCTTGAGAAATACAACATTCCTCAACGCTCAGAGAGAAGGAAATTACCAAAATGGAAAGAGCTTCTCTTTTTTCTAAACACCAACAGCCATGGGAATGGTTCCTGATGGAAATGCCCAGAGGCGCGGGAGTACTGGGAACCAAGGAGCTTGCAGCCCCCTACCCCAGTAAATATAATATTGCCATTGGTGGTACCCAGCCACGGGGAACGCCGCAAAGCCTGAAAGCTGAGGGTTGCTTTCTCCAGATTTTTCCTGGCCTGCCTGGAGCATTACTTTAGTTTGCTTAGCTGTAACAGCAATTTTTTAATGATTGGGTGGCTTTTTATTTTTCGCTTAGCTTTCTATAATCATGTGGTGCAACCATAATTTTCATATGGATAGTAATAGCAAGTAGTTATTCCATGCAGAATGAACCATTACCGGTGCCAGCCTAATGATGCAGTGCAGAGAAATGGGGGCACGGGATATCGCTGAGACAGTGAAAACAGGAGCCAAGGATGCAGAGTAGACATAAATGAAGGAGGTGACAGGTCTGGCCCTCCAAGCGGGATGCGGGATGATATAGGACACCCCAGGGCTAGGAACAGCTTACCAATGGCCACTTACTGAGAGCTAAAGGAGTTCCAAGAAGCAAAAATTGGCTTGGGGCAACAATGAACACTCGTTCAAGAACCACGTAGGCAGATCATGGAGGCACTCAGATACCTGAGCTCTGGGCAAGAAAAAGCTGCCTCCTCCAGGCCGAGATAACCGCGGGGCACCCTGCATGGGCACGTGCTGCTGGGTCCCCAGTTTGAAGGCTGAGATACACAAGGTGACTTCTTCCCCTCCACCCCTCTCCCTGCTGCTTTCCTGCTTTCCTGTTTTACGAATGCAGAAACCCTCAACGGGTGATTAAATGACTGCAACAAACCTTGATACTACCTCGCACTATCACATATTCCTTTTGAATATGCATGCGCTAGCTCACAAAGAATACGGCTTCTATTTTCTTTTTAACGTCCGAACTCTACATCTCTTTGCCTGGGGCACTGATCCACTCAAAGCTGTGATTGCTAACATAGATTCCGATGAATGCCAACAGGCTTTGCACGGTGTGGACGCCTACCCTCTAGGTATGGCACTGACCCTTCCAATTTTTTTCGCATGGGACGCCTGACAGCCATCAAAAGGCAACACCTTTTTGTTAACAAACGGTGCTACAGAAAGCAGACCAAAAGGTTCCTTTCCAGACATTCTTTCCCAATTGTCTCAGTTGATAAAACCTAGCAACAGCTACTGGCATCCTTTAAGAAAAGTGTGTAAAGAATCTAAACATCCCATTTTCTTCCATTTTCAACATTTTTCAGAAGTGTACTGAAGCCAAAAAATATAATCAAGCTATCTTCTCCATCTTACAGCTTTTCTGGACCAGTGAGTCTATCCAGTCCTGCTGACTTTGTGTAATAACACGTTGCAGTGCAGAAGAGCCGATGATTCCAGGGACTCTCTTGCTAACAAGCAATTCCAAAAAGTAGTGGAAAAGTTGTTTCTACAAGCCTTTTATGTTACTTAATATCTTTGCTCTGAGAAGCCAATAAGGAAAAGGAACTATTTAGTATTCCAAGAAAACGCATCAGTAATCATTTTTAACTGAAACATCTCAAACACTACTTTAATTGGGGAAGGACATGCCCTTACTGAAAACATAAACCTCATTAAATATAAACCTGCTTTATTTTTTTAATAGAAATCTGTAACCTATGAGTAAATGGATCCCTTTCTACTGGGAAAAAAATGTTGCACATGAGCTCACTTAACAACTTTTCCAGCGCTAGCATGAAGTTATCCAAACAACTTGAGAAGAACCTTTACTGTCTTCATCCTCTTCATTTTCTTCACCCAGCCAAAACCCCCTTCACTCCCTCACTCTAGTGGATGTATTTCTTTGCTGAGCAGCTCCCAGCATCATTTCCCTGCCTTTCAGAGACCCTGTGGAGCTCAGCTCCCCGTTCTATAGCAGAGAGACCTCCACAAAACCAACGCACGCACTTAGATCCTGCTACCTGAGCCCTATCCCCTTGCCCATCCCACGCGATCCCTGTCTTTACCCATCTCCTGCACCTCCTTCTGCAGCAACACAGGCAGACTTTGTCTAGAAAGGTAAATAGATGCAGCGGTGCCCTAAAAACGCTTCAGAAGATCAGGTGCAAGAGTGGCACGTGGTGTCTGCTCTCCCTGCCAGGCTAACTGTCGTGGTTTAACCCCGGCTGGCAGCTCAGCCCCACGCAGCCGCTCGCTCACTCCCCCCACAATGGGATGGGGGAGAGAATTGGAAGAGTAAAAGTGAGAAAACTGGTGGGTTGAGATAAAGGCAGTTTAATAGGGAAAGCAAAAGCTGCGCACACAAACTAAGCAAAGCAGGGAATTCATTCACCACTTCCCATGGGCAGGCGGGCGCTCAGCCACCCCCAGGACAGCAGGGCTCCATCACGCATAATGGTGACTCAGGAAGACAAATGCCATCGCTCTGAATGTCCCCCCTTTCCTTCTTCTTCCCCCAGCTCTATGTGCTCAGCAGGATGTCCTATGGTCTGGAATGGCCCTTTGGTCAGTTGGGGTCAGCTGTCCTGCTGTGTCCCCTCCCAGCTTCTTGTGCCCCTGGCAGAGCTGAGAAGTCCTTGGCCAGTCTGAGCACTGCCCAGCAACAACCAAAGCATCAGGGTGTTATCAACATTCTTCTGGTACTAAAGCCAAAACACAGCACCATACCAGCTACTAGGAAGAAAATTAACTCTGGCCCAGCAGAAACCAGGACACTAAACAACCACATTCGGTATTTCCCACGCAGAACTAAAACCAAACAGCAGTGTGCATCATGGGAGTTTACAACTTAAATACGGTTAAAGCTAGAGATCTGAACAGCGCAAAAGGAGACCTCGGTCCTCTTCATTTTAGGTATTAGAATTTGGGGGTTATTTACAGGGAAACTGTGACGCCCGATGCAGAGAGGAAAGGCAGGAAAAGGTGTGGGCGTAGGAAAAGGCAACAGGGGCAAAAGCAATGCTGCGAGATCCCCAGAGCGCTGGGTATTTTCAGTCTCCACACACACTCTCTCAAGTGTGGCCTTATGACATTGGGCAGATACGTTCACCCCAATCCACATACCCACCCCTCTGACCGCTGTCCTCCCGCTTTCCTTTCTGCTCACTCTAAGTAACAATTTTTCCACAAACTTAATTCCTAGCCCCGCTTGCCTATATTAAAACAGGACTTGGTCCTCTAAGATGTCATCATTTTTCAACTTAACTGCTTGGGAGGACCATACCCGAGAGCTAGTAACGTTAAACTCCTCTCCAGCAATTATCTCTAGGGTTAGAGCTTCTCCTTCACAGACACTTGCAGAATACTTGATATTTGTTCCTCATTTGTAAATGCTGGTTTGAAATACACGTGCAGAACTCAACATTTAAGCCTGTTCCCCTGCTGCTTTCTTTCTTTAATATTGCAGCTTGCCTTCTGGGTTCTCTACTGTCCCCAAGATGTAATAACTACTTCTTGGCATCTCACTAGGAAGAGGGGGAAAAAAGAAAAACTGGATGGAGTTCAGAAAACAGCAACAAAAAAAAAGATAAAGGGCTAGAGAGACACACTAATGGGAAATTCCTTTTAAAAAGCAAGTATGTACTGCTTAACTAAACAGTGACAGAAGAGGCTGTGGTAACTGGGAATAGCTAAAGGTTGTAAACACCAAAGGTGAGCGATATATTGCCCCAAGTTGCTCAAGGGGGAATTATGACTGCAAAGGCAAGGGGAAATCCTTCCCAGTCCACCAGAAGTCAGAGAAAAGAAGCCTGTAGGCAATTTCTGCCTGGGGGAAATAGGAGTGCAGTCCTCTGCCCAGCAAAGCACTGGGCATGAAGGACAGGATGGACAACCAGTGGGGAAGAGTGAGACTAGGAGAAGCGATCTGGAGCAGGCGGAGGGGGGAGGGACTCAGGAGCACCTGGAAGCCCCTCGCAGCCACCCTGCAATTTTATAGTACAAGTTGCCTGGGTCCCTTCCTAACATCCTGCACGAATACAGCGTCTCTCAGTTGATCAAGGGGCTGCAAATCCATTAGCCCCAGTTTCTCACCCTCCCATCACTGGAACACAGCCTGGAGCCCACTCTACCCTTTCCCTTGAGTTAGAACATTATTTCATAAAATGAGAATGAACAAAGCTCCCCCGACTTGAGTATTCTTCTGCCCCATCTTTGGGCAACTGCCTTACGTTTACAAACTGCAGCAAACCCTGTTATCTGATAGTTGTTTTCAAATCACTTTGAAATACAGAACTTCCGCTCTTATGTCTTCTTTGCCACCAGACCCATGCCCGTGGGCATTCAGTCCCTTTTAACCCGAGCACTATGTTCTTCACCTCCATCGTTATTTCCATTTCATCTATTTTCAAGCCAACAGGAAAGTGCCTCATGTCGAAACGCATTTTCCAGCCCCTGTGCTATAGACAGGGCTGCTTCTGTTCTCAGGGAGAGCTCAGAGGGTTTTTTCCCTCTCTCTATTCTTTCTTTTTTGGTACTTACTCTGGCCATGCTCCCTTCTTGCTGTACTCTGTTAGATACCTCAATCCCATCCAACTTGGCAGCAACGGTGGTCTCTATTGGTCTCTCCCTGTTGGCCTCACGCATACTAAAACACAGACCTGCAAAGATATTTAGACCCCTATCTCACATTCCTAATTTTGTTCCTGTCATCATTAAACTGGCCCATAACTCTCTGAGAAAGCCAGTTTTACAAAGCAGAAATCAATCATGAGGAAACCTGAGAGGACAAATGTCAACACTTAAACAAGTATTAGGCATTGATTAACTTCACTGAGTGCTAATAAAAGAAAGATCATAAACCACACAAGACAGGGGTGGTAAAGCAGAATCCATACCTCAACGAATGCTTAGGAGTCTTGCCAGGTGTGACTCGGTAATTACCTTGCAGAGTAACGCTAGAGCTAAGATTATTTAAAATGTAACCGGAGGAACATCAGAGTGGTATAAGGAGGTGTATTACTGCTGCAAAAGGTATTAATGAAGTGCTGTACCCTTTTTTCAGTGTGTACTTCAGCAATAAAAACAAGATACGTGACCGAAACACGCTTTGGAAATCATCTCAGTGAAACTCCTGGGAAGCTCAGTCTGTTTCGGCTTACTCAAGGAAGGTCAAAGAGATGACTTGATTATGGTTTACAACAGCTTACAACACATTATGACAGATTCCATGGGAAAATAACTTCAGGTTTTAGGTAGCCTTCCATTCAAAAATAGCAGAAGAATTTCCAGCTGTTGGAGGCTGAAACTCATTGCAACCAGGAGGAACATTGTTTTTTTTTTAATGAGGATTAGAAGTAAACACTAGAAAAACCTAGATGTTGTGATTTTTTATTACTTAGAGGCTTCAAAACAGGATCAAACGTCTACATTATGAGATGCTGTTTTAACACAGTTGGCAGTACCTGACCTACTTAGGATTTTAAGTCTTTATGCCTGCTTAAGTTCTACAACCTATACATCATTTCTGAGTTGCCATCAGGGAGAAACTGGACTTTGTGGCCCTCATTGTATGCTGCTTCCACCAATAATTCATCATCTATCCTAATTAATTAGATGGGTAAAAGCGGCAAGTACTATAAACACCGTTCTCATCTCTTCAAGGTCTGTGGTTTACGGCAGTATAGCTCCGCTCCTGGAAGGAAACAAACTGTAATGCACAGCAGCAAGCTCCGTAAGAGAGAGACAAAGCAGGAGCATAGACCATGTGTGTCTGCGTCTCACAGGTCCTTTAACTCCTCCAGAACAAAACTAAAAGTCTATAGGCCCTTGCCTAAACTGTTCCAGCCACCGAGACAGCTCTTCTTCACTGGAGCAATAGCAAGACGACGCCCTTTTGGTCTATTTGCTGGCAGGGCAATGCATTTTCAGCAGCAGGAACTACAGTAAAACAAACCTAAGCTTTACAGCCAGGTAGGAATGTAGAGATTTGCCATACAGCCTTTCCTTCTTATTTGCAGGTTCCTGAAGTCTGGGCTAAATTCTAAAGCTTTGCCTTGTGTTAAAAGTATCCAAAGAGCTCTTTATTAGCATTTCCCCTTATACAGGTGCTTAGTTGTGTCACTTCTCCTGGGGAGGCTGAGGAAACCCAAAGCAGGTGGACAATACCCGTTCATCCTTTCCTATTCTGAACCAGTTCTACATATTCTAGTGGTTTATACACCCTGTTTCTAAAATCCGCAGCATGCTCGATGTCCTCGTAGTGCCTATTAACCTCTATGACTTCAGCGTCTAATTACTGCAGCTAATATTTGAGCCAATGGTTTGATCTTCAGGTTGCTGCTGTAAGGGGATGCTAGAACATCTGAAAGTATCGCCCTGTAGACAGACCTTCACGAGTTTGAGGAGATGCTCTGACATGCTGTAGATTTATTAATTCTTAGACTAATAGAGAGGATATTATATCTAGTCTGCTTAAGCTACACGTATCCGTGCGTCAAATGGAGTACTGTATTTTCGACAGCCTGTCCCGGTCAAGTAGTCTGACACCAGGGCTCAGCGGCTGCTCCTTTGTTTCTCCACCGCATTTCAGTTTCAGTGGGACGTGAAGCAGCGCTCACCAGCAGTTATCTCTGATTTTGAGACCCCCCTGAAGAAACATTCTCCAGGCACGTTCCCAGTTGAGGCGAATGATTGATCTGACCATCTCAGAGATGTGCTATGTCCACCGGCTGCTTCCAAACTTTCTCGGTAGTCAGAATTTTACATGAACACAACTCAGCCTTATGTTCTGCCTGCAATTTTTTTTGACCAGAACGAATATTTCAAATGCTTGCTGTTTGTAATGTGCCATCTGCACAGTCTTCAGGGTCACACAGCATTTTATCTGTTCCCTTAGCAGATAGCTGTAATTTACATACGGAATTTATGAAATATCTATATAAGCAGACTCAAATTCATATTCATGCTCTTTGGACCACTTTGCCACTAACATTTCATCTAACAGAAATTCTGATTTCCCCCAGGTAACTGAATCCAAGGGTTTGAACACTGTTTAAGCTAATTATTGGAGCTGAACACTCACATGGGGTAAAGCCACCCATTCCAGTAGCAGCCTGCCAATTCACTGCAGCTGAACATCTGCCTGCTGTGTTTTACTGGAATTAACGCTAGGGATATCCTTCCAGTGTTTATAAAATCCAGTTAGCGAGGGAGGTAAACTAAGGGTTAAACGTGGCTGCTGCAAATTAAGGGCTGCAAAACCTGACAATGTATTTGCCATCTATGATCCCACATGAAAACTGCCTGAGCACAAACCTCCCCAGCTTTGAGTTTCAAGAGCCCTTGAAGCAGAAGTGGAAAATCAGCTTACAAAGTCAGACAGATAAGGATAATTTTTGTTCTTAGGGTATAATGGAAGATGTAACATCACTATTAATGTTGTAGACAGATAAAGGAAGAAATGTATATTACGCATATACAAGGATTATAGGAATAATAGAAATGCTCAACAGCACAAGGTATCGGGGAAGGTGTTTGGTTCAAGAGCTTACCTGGACATGGATCAGATGCAAAATACTTTTCTTTGGCAAGAGGAGGAAAGACCTGGATGTTCTTCAGAGTTAAAGCATGCGTGTAGGTGTGAAGGCGGGTGGATGTGTATAAAGGCACTGGTGTGCCTTATTTCAGTTTCAAGTATGATTCATCAACTTAATATTCTTCCCCTTTGCACATATCTGCTGATGATTCACACCTTTAGAAGGCCACGCTAGATTCCGGCTGCACATTCGGTACCACAAAATCCGTAATGGTCTTTAGGATTTCCTACTGTTGTATTACCACTGGAAATGCCATGCTGATTCCGAACACAAAAGTTCCTACTCTATTTGGATTTACCAGAGTCGGCACAAATCTCCTTGTTTCAATTAATAAAATGCATTGAATAAGATGGCTGAACACATTGCAATCTTTCTTTAAATAAAATCTCCCTGCAAATCCTTTTGAATGTATTTGTTTTTCCTTTTTATTTCCAGTGTGAAGCAATAGGCGATATGCCACTGACACCTCTGATACAAGCAATAGGCCTGCCCAAAAATGTGAGAATGCCTTGTGAGCCACAAAAACCCAAGCACGCATACATCTTAACAGTAGGGCTGAACATATTTCTATAGAGTGAACGTTACTTACAAGACCTGCGGAGTTCAAACGCATAACCAGAAGTGCCTGCAGAAGGAAAAAAAGTTACGTTAGTGTTCTAGAGAAAACCATAGAGAAATATGAAAAAAACATTTCTCTAAGCTGTGAAATCATTACTAGGGATGCGCTACGGTTTGAGCTTTGCTTCAACTGGGGAAAAGGGGGAGAGGGCTGCTTTGCCTTGGTTTTTAATCCACTTATAGCATAGAGGGGAAAAGCAGGCTTCAGGAACTGCATCCTCCTAAAAGCATTTAAATTAGGAGCAGGCAAAGACAACGTCAGCACTCGTAGCTAGAAGAGGAAAACAGAGTTTGTGAAAATGATAGAAATAATGAGAGTCTCACGCACAGGCGGTACAAAAGCCCAGCCCTGTTGTTTGGTGCACATTAGTGGGGTGCCCCAACTTGTCACAGCTATGAAGTTGGACACCAGTCATCCAGTCTTATTTTGTAATTCTATCAACCAGAGTACCTGGAGCGGAATGTTTAAGCAAAACCCCCATGTCGGGCAGCAGGGGCCGGGCTCACCTTCGTGACTGAGGACGCTTTTACTGCAGGCTGTTACCAGCCACGGCTGTGTTCAGCAGGGAAGCACAGGCTCTCGAGACGGGCAAATCCTCTGAAGCCAAGGGAGGTGCCTCAGGTAGGGCAGGTGAAGCACGTCCCTGCCCCGAGGCTCGCTCAGGCACTGATCCAGCCCCAGTGCACATATTCAGAGCTAGCCACGATGCCCTGACACCAAAAGCACCCCTGGCGCAGAGGGAAGGAGGAGGCTGAAATGCCCTGGACACCACAAGGCACAACATTTCATATAAAACTCAAAAGCAAAAAGCAGGGCTTTATTCCCATTACGATCACAACAGAGTGAAGGGTCCAAGTCAGCCCTCAAGGGGCGGATAAACAGTGCCTTACCCTGTTCATTCGTGGCAGCGAGAATCCCAAAAGCCCATCAGCCGCAGCATCCTCGAGTACAGCTGCAGAGAGGTGCTTGGCAGGGCTGTCAAGGGCAACCCTGCCAAAAGAGTTTCTAGAAAATCTGAGCCTACAGGGAGCGCTCTGTGCCAGGGCACCAGGGAAGGCTTCGGTGACGCTCGGAAATGAGAAGTGGGGGCAATGCCCCGCGCCGCACCTAGCGAGCAAGAGCAGCACACCCTGCTGGAGTCCGGATCTGTCTGGAAACAGGGAGCCACAAAAATGCCAGCAAAAGCTTTTTCCACCTCTCTGCAAACACCACAGTGCCTGACGGCTGAACTAACCTCTCCGCCTAGTTACCTCCCCTGCAGATAGGCTGCTAAATCACTTGCTTTTGTGGAAATAACAAATAGCTCAGTAGGAAGAAAACCCTTAAAACCAAGAGCATTCTTAGCGATTTAAAACTGCTGTAAAGGACCCTTAGAAGCTACAAGCAAATCTGTTGTCTTAATTAAAATCTCACACACAGGCAGGTAGAAAACAATTGCTGGATTTACCAGGTTTTGAAACCAGTTTTACAAGGGAGCACAGAACTACTCCCTACACTCGCATTCCCCAGTTTTGCGACCTCTCTTCTAATCTCACGGCTTTGCTTTGCCTAACGCTCTGCCTGCTCTCCCTCCAATCCTAATCCCAACATTTTAGCAGCCAAAATTTAAACACCCACAATTTAAGCTACCATACTGAACTGGCTCCACTTCCTTCGCTGATGATTTGCTGCTGTGACAAGAGCAGAAGAGATGAAATTTTGCTAATGGTTGAGATCACACTGACGTTGTTTCCTTGCTTGTTTGGAGTTACGGGAGACTCTTTCCCCCTGTTGCACAATGTTGCTATGCCACAAGCTCAAAAGTTTTGTGTATCATCAGATATTTCCTGGGTTTTCTGGCACCAAACTATGGGAAATGTTCAGATCTTTCAATAATAAAGCATTCAGCATTAAGTAGAAGATTGACGGGGAACTGAAAGAGTTCAGTACAGTGTAATATGCGTAATAACTGGCTTTGGGGAGGTGGAAAAACAACCTTATTGTTAAGGGATTTTAATGTTGGCACATACTTAGCATGCAAATACGAATTTTCGCACATTGTTAATTTGTCTGCCTCACCAATTGCTCCACATTATTAAATCTTTCCCGCTAAACAGACCCTGGCAGGTTTCTGAAAGCGCTTCCTTCCAAGGAAGCTGTTATTAGATGGATATTCTTGAACAGATTCCAGCAGCATCCCAGCTACATCGGCATTTCCAGAATATTTATGAACACGTAACGACTTGGTGTTGGACGCAGCTCAAGATGCAATTAACATCCTCGGAACGGGAATTAAAATTGTATAAGGTACAAGCATATTGATTGAGCGAAACAACGACACATACTTCCACGTCTGAAAAATCCCTTTTTCCTTCAGAGACTCCTCTCCGTGGAAGA
>JAKFQP010000282.1:672652-733560 GCA_023375905.1 Nycticorax nycticorax
AGAGAGGTAGTTACAAAACACCTTTTCCTATTCCTGATCTTCACAAAAGATGGTTACAGGGTACAGGTAAGTGCAGAGCCTTCCACAAAACACTGTCAAGGTCGGCAATCTGCAGTGTTTAGAGAAACAGAGACATTTATGTAGACAGGGGTACTGCCAGCCAGTTTGTTGAAAGCTCTGTACGGCCAAACAAACAACAGCTTGGATCTTTACTGCAAAGGAAAGTAAAATAAAGTTTTAATTAAAATAAAATCTGATTAAAATGGTGAAATCAGATTTGTACAGACACATAGATGATATTTTGTATACACGTCCACCTGTATAAGCTCATGCTTCTCGTTGGGGACACATATACTGCTCAACCGCATTTCATTCCCCTGCTGTAACTGCTGTCTTCAGATTAACTTTTCTTGCATTTCTTGTAGCTTCGATCTTCTCTTTCCTGCTGACAGTAACAGACAGCCAGACCCAATGCTGTCTCATGAGTTTGTTTCCCAGGTATGGGAATGAAGCCATGAAATATCACACTGTCGAGATGTGACTGAAACCCTCATTTTTTTCAGGACCTGCACCGCAACACCAGAGCTTGCAAACACATAAACACAGAGTTGGGACATGCCCAATACGAGGGATAGCAAATAGCTTCTGCATAGTTTTGTGCTTTCCCAAACAACCTTTTAAGATTAGCTTTTTCCCTCCTCTAGTCCTTGCTTCGTTGTTCTATTTCCCAGCTAGCGGCCCGCCAGTTCCTGCAGCTTTCCCATAGACCACAGCTCCCTCCCGCCCCAGGGGGCCCACGACGGCTCATCTTTCTTCATTAACTCGACCCAACTGTAAGCGTAATTCCCACAGGGAACTGAACATAATCTATGCGGTTATAACTTAATTCTGTTTTCACTTACACTTCTGAGTATTACAGAAGTCTCTCAGGTTCGTTAGTGAGCAGAACAAAGCCTACCACCATTTGCCCAAAGATACTCGGTTTTGTAGGATTTTACTGGATTGCTAAATCCCAGCTCCGCTTGGCGGTCTCACGAACAAAAAGCTATTCCCAATAATTTTGTATGAAAAGACGAAGCTGGCAAATCACAAGAGCATTACAGGAACCAGGCAGACAGCCCCTCTCTTGGGTTTCCAGACCAGCCGCGAGCACAGGTCAACAGAAAAGCCACAACCCCCCGTCCCAGTCGGCTCATCAGGCGCAATTCCCCCATATTGTGCCTAACACGCTGAGGGCACTTCCAAAACATCACTTCTCTCCCACCACCATAACCACCTTGCACCCTCGCTGTCTTCCAGAGGCACCTGGGTACGCCCAGAGGGGGTAAATGGCTACAAAACGTTTTAAATTGTGAAATATTTTCATTTAGCCTTACACAGAGATTCAAGTTTTGAAGGGCTTCCTACTCATTTCAGCGCTGCTAAAGAACACTGGTGGATTTGAGGGCTGGAGGTTGGGTATGTACAGAATCATCCACTAACCTGTGGATTCTCAGGGCTTTCTGGGAAAGGAAATGCAACTCCAACCATCGACACAGAGAGATTCCTCTGGATCCCACTCCCTGTGCTACAGAACTTATAAATGACTACAATTAGCAACATGAACGTGTCTCGCCTTCTCAAGCAACAGAAACCAGTTACAATATTGGATTAACTAACTCTAAACGCGGCATTTCTAATCTCGTTCAATTTTACTGCACCGTGGCTAACTCCACAGAACTGCAATAAATCAGTGTAAGAACAACAATACACTAACATTCCCATAAAATAAACACATTTCACTGTGTTAAAACCAAGTAATCAACTTTATAAACAGTTTCATTTCTGATTAATAGAGGTCTTCTCCAATGTGACGTGCTTTGATTAAGCGTTAACCCTCTCTCTAGGGATAACCCAATGCCAGTTTGCAGACAGCAGTATTTTTAATAATACGACAAATTGTCTATGCAGCAATACTGATTAGATGTCAAGGATTAATTTATTTTGCATTCACTTTGCAAGTGCTGGAAAGAATGACAATTAATTAATGTAATAATAGCTGGTTTTTTCTATTAGTATTTTGACTTTCTCACTGCGTTGCCGATACCCAGACTTCCCAGCTTCCCGGGACGTTGATTAGTAAATGGAGAAGTAAAGCTATTCCCACTCTTCTCACCTTTGAAAGATTCCTGTATGTGACTGAATTGCAATACTGAAGGACGTCAAGGAGGCTAGAGACAATGCTATTCGAATCCCACCGGTTATGGAAAAATAATGGCAGAGAAAAGTCAAATTAAAAAGTCAAGATTTAACAACAACAACAAGCCAAAAGTCATTGTTCACATCAGTATTCCAAAACCTACAGAACAGAGCTAATTTTCAAGATGCTGTGCAACTGTTACAATACAAGGAGTAAAGAACAGGGTCTCGCTTGCCAGTGACCTCCATCGCCTTACTGCATCTGATCCCGTATTTCTAATCTAGACTCACAGCCCTGGCTGGCCCCGAGGTCAGGGAGCCAGACAAGTCACCAGATGCAAAGAAATCCATGTCGCTCACTTGTTTATGTAATTCATGCTGGCCATGGTTCAGCAATAGCTGCACAGCTGAAGCCTGAAGGTGGCATGTGTTTCCATCAAACTCGCATCAGCTGGCTCTCAGTAGGTTCTCCAGCCATTAAAACTTGACAGAGGGGGATGAGAGGGGATATCCTGGCACTCGAAGGTGGAGTCAAGCCACTGATAGAGCGTGGAGTGGTGATCTGATGGTGGTGGGTGTAACGCTGGCCTACAGACAGATTTGAACCAGCCTCTAAAGTCAGAGAGATGTAGTGTGAACCATCACACGTGCACGTCAATGTGGCCAAGAAGGAAATTACAGTCCCACAGCATGGCTACCGGCTGTGACAGTACATCTTCACTGAACCGGCAGCTCTGCTTACCTGTCCAGGAGGAAGAAAATCTTTGTTGCAGAAGAATTTCTGATCCCCTCTCTCCTCCCAGTGAAAACAACAGATTGCATGGGGATCAGGTAAGAATACTCATCATAAGGCCTAGGTCAAAGGCAGACGGCATCAAATGGAGAGACAAGAAGATGCTGTCCTGTGGCAAGCCCTTTGGTAGGCAGTCATGATAAGAAAACAGGGACAGATCTCTGCAGAGAAAGTAGGTCTTGGGTGGCCTTCAGCTCACTGGATCCTGGCTGGCCAAGTGGAGTTACTCAGAATTGATAAGGTTACCAGCGAACACCAAATCTGAGAAAATCATGACAGTTGTGATCACAGTGTAACAGTAAGCACCACACAGATTCAGAAACACGAGCCCTGTTCTTTCCCAAACTAGAATACTAGGTCAGGATGGTCAATCTGATCTCTAAATGTATTAGTGCAGTCTCCATAAATCCAGGATTCATGCAAAATCCTCAGAAATGTCGTTGTCTTGCCTTCAGCTTGGCTAACTGGATCAAAACTGAAGAAGCTTTTGCCAGGAGCAAACACCATTCACTGAGCAAGATTCTGCTGTAACTGAACAAATCCAAGTAGTTTGTACTTGGCTTAGTAGTCTGAGAAAAGGGAAAAAACCCCAAAACACAAACAAACAAAAAACCCCTGTTGGCTACACCAGCAAGCTGGCTGGCCCAGCAGTCTCCAAGCCAGTTAGAAGCTGGCTCAGAGCTGTCAGGGCTGCTTTGGCTGGTGCCACGGGGCCAGGCTAGACCAGCCTGCACCGCAGAAGCTGCACGACCCGCACAGGCGTCCCCTGCACTCTCAAGCCAGCCTGCAGCATGAGGACATCAATCACTGGCAAAGCCAACATTTCGTGTGTGCATGGTCCTCTCCGAAGTAATATAAGCACCAGGAATAGCACTCCGAAGATTAAATATGACTATTGCAAGCAGCATATGTTTGAAGGAAGTATAGCATGGGAATAGCGCAGCACTCCAGCACAAGAAAAACGAGGGGCTGTTGCCTGCACAATATACAAGTGCTGTGCCACTTGCTGCATCCTGACCAGGAGGAGGAGGAGGAGGAGAGGAGACAACACCTTCAGCAGACATTGCAGGAAGATGCTGTCCTGTCCCACGTAGGCGTGAGTGTTCCCACTGCCAAAACGCACCTGAGTCGTCACGCTGAGAAGTTCAGTGTAGTTAGAAGTTAATGCTAAGGGAAGAGATTTTATTTCCTGGCAGCTTTAATATATGAAAGACTCACATGAGTACTGTTTCTGTCTGGATTATTTGTAGCCCAGGGTAGAGACTTGGCTGTCCTCCATCTAATACAAAGTGTCTGAATAATTTGTTATAAGACAAAGTAATTTCATAGCCTGCAGTGCTGCGTTAAAGACTTAGCAAGCCTGAATCAGCATTTGAGGAAAACCTGTTATCGGAAAAGAAGCAGTACATACCTACTTACCAGCAAATGCTTAATGTAAGAACATTTTCTCCCATAAGACAGATTTCAAAATAAAAAGTGTCTTTTTTATAATTTCTATGAGCAGTAGTGAGTATTTTTCAGTATCAGCCCAATTTTCAATGCTAATAAAGTCATATTAATTCAAAGGTGGTTTCATAATTGCCATCAACAGTTTAATTCAGTGAAATTATTCCTCATCCTTCATAAATTTCTAGTATTTAATTACAGTGCGATCGGTGGCAAAAGCCTAACGTCCACTGGAAGGGGTAACTATGTAAACAACATAAGTGAATGGCCTGGTCTTTTGAAGAAAAATTAAGACAAGAATATTTTTCAAAACCACACAACCCCCCAGGCAGAGCAGTCGTTTCAAGGAGCGCCGCTTGTGCGGAAAGGCGGAATGCTTCTGGAGCAGGGCAAGGTCATGGCCCTGCCTGGGCCGTTTCTAACAAACTGCAATGCATGCGCTATTGTAGAGGAATTAAAAATATATAACTTCCACCTGGTAAGAGGTAGGAGAACAGACTCCCAGTGCCACCGGGAAACTCCTTGCCCAGAGAAAGGAATTTGGTCACGCAAACAGACAGTAGACTGGAAGGAAAAGAACAGCAGCTTTCCTAGTCAGTTTGCTGATGTAGGTTTTTGCTGAGTAAATTAAAATAAAGGATTTCTCTTGGAGAGAATATTCACCTTCTTTAACGTGTCACTTGTGGCAAGGCAAGAAATAAAGGAGAGCACACTTCCATATGCAGCGTAACTGGAAGAAAGAGCAGTAAAAGCAGAAGCAAGAGGACATTCATTAACGTAATTGTTTGGAAGTGGCAGGAACCTGGATTTCCAGGTATGAAATATGAAGTTGCATATTTTTAAACGTTCCTTTTCTGAAGTAATTTTCATTGTTAACATAACCTAGTGATATAAGAAAAAGCCAGGAACATGTATATTAATCTGTTTTCTGAGGACTTTTAATCATAAACCTCCCAGGAAGGGGATCCTGCTCCCTTCTGCTACAGACCACCACCACCGACCGTTTGTATAAGCCCAGACTGCGCAATTGCCATTAAAAAGGTTACCTGAGAGCATCTTTGCAAACAGAAGAAACCAAATTGCTGTGCTTTGAACTCACCTTCATTTCTTATTTGGATAAGCAGTACCTATCTGCCCATAAATAACGGAAGCTAAGAACAGTGTAAATGCTACTGCAAATAAACTTTGGGGAATATCCACATAGGGAGTTATATCGAAAACCCTTTTAAATGTCTGCATCATAAATGAAAAGAAAATATGAAGTTACTGGTAAGCCTCAGTTCTGCACAGGCTTGTAAGAACCAGCCATTTCCTTAGTCAATACTTGGCATTTTAAACAATTAAAGAAAGTATGTTAAAGTAAAATCACCATATTTGTTATATGTTGCTCTCCGTGCCTAACAACAAATTAAAACTGTCTCACAGAAAATATAACAACACTTAAATATAAACTTACTCATCTTATGAGCTCTTTGGGCATCAAGCCACATTAAGGAATCAAAATAAGATGGTTTTTTTTTTTTTAGTTAAATGCCTGTCAACCTCCTTATAATGATTTTCTGTCGCTACCAGTTAGCTACAGTCTCCCGATAACCCACTGAAGTTCCTTACAACACACTACTACAAAATCAACACCGCGGCATTGAGTAACACCCTCTTGTTCTGAGAAACTATCTCCGTGCACAAGTGTACGTTAAACGTACATTTAAAATAAAGGAGAGATTGTCTGTATCACAGGTGATGAAGGCCTACAATCTTTGTATGCCTTTAGAGAAAATAAACGATCTATCCAGTGTGTTATTAAATATAAGGGATGCAGATGACTGGGTTTATAGTTCATGAGGTTTCACTACTTTTAAGAGCCTTCCAACCAATAAGTTAATCTAGTTACTAATTTCGTTGACATAAGTCATGCTAATAGTAAACAGGGTTTCCTAAAAAGCCAAAGAGATGAGAAACGACAGAAGATAAAGTCCTTCCCTTGCTAAGGCTGACTAAAATTAGCAGCACTACAAAATGACAACTATAAATTAAGGCAACTTTACCTTAGTGACAAAATAGTAAGATGAAGGAGCTGTGGAACAGCGATGCGCTTGTAGAGAACTCTTGCTCACACTTAAATCCCTGTCTGCAGATGCAGAGACACTTCTGGGGGAGGTAAGATCGAACACAGACAAATGCAGTCCATGACAGAGGCCACGTATTATTGATTTTTAGGAAATAGAGACAGACCTCCTAAAAATTTAATCTTCTTTTCATTAATATTACAACCATTAGACTCAGAAGTAGCGTATTGTCTACCAGGTTGTCTTCCTTACGCATTTCTTATGGCAATGTTGCCAATTTATTTGCTGTATTACCTAGATAACGTTATAACTGAAGATCTTTTGAACACGTCACATGGAAACACTGATTTTTTTATTATTTTTTTTTTGTCCCCCGGACGTGGTTTCTTGAATTTCCCTTGCAGCCAGGGTCCTGAACAAGGTGCAGCAGCTCTGCCGCCTCTCGCCCAGCTCCGGGGCTGGGAAGCCTGTGTTCAGGGTCAGCCCTGTCAGGCACCGCCAGGTACCCCAGGATACCCCCATGGGGAAAGAGCTGTGCAAGAAATGCCAGCGAGATGGGGCCACCACCACCACCACCTCCTCCTCCTCCCCCACCCCGTCTTGGCCCAGGAGCTGCATTTACACTCAGGTGTTGTGCCAATTTCTTCAGAATAAATGTATTAGATTGCTTCATTTGGGATACCAGTAGGACTACCGAACGCGTGCGGTTTCTGCATCATTTGTACCTGTGATATTTAAAGCCGAGCTAATGTAATCTGAAAAGGCACATTTCCCTGAAATGGAAACTCATACTTGATATGTCAAACAGAACATTTTAATTGTACCCTCACGCCGCTGCATTTGTTAGTTTAACATCTCCATTCTACCCTTCTGATAAATGGGCCCCATTTAAAGGCAGAACAGGCCTCACTCACAAGGCTGAGCAGCCAGCGGGTAAGTAGGATATTTTGGAAATGTGTGATGACACCTAGAGAAATAGGGATGTTTTATCAGACAGCGCCTATCTAATTCACGGACAGAGATCAATATCAAGCTAGCGTCTCCTCATCCATCTTCTGACTAAGCTGTTCCACCACCACGCTCTCTCTTTCTTTCTCCCAGAAAGATTTAAACTTTTTTAGTCCTTATGCAACGAGGACTAAAAGAGGCAAATTTATCAGTTTATTAATAATGAGATTATTGCTTTTTCGAACTGTTTTGTTTACTGATTACACTGTATGAAGAAAACACCCTTCCCTGTACAGCAGTCCTGGCAGCAAAGGATGTCTGACCCTTCGAAGGTGGAAGGGGTCCTTTCTGCAGCCGGGACACCAGCAAGATGCCTCAAGCAAAACAGATGTGCTTTAATAACACAACATTCAGACGAATTTATTCCAGGTGAGCAACTACAGTCAAGCCTGTCCTGCAGGTACATGTTCAGGGGGTTATCCTGAAAGTCCCAAACCAGTAATGGACTTCCATAGGCTGCAGATGAAAAATTACCTGTTTCAATCTCATCCTGGGCTCATCTCTCTGCAGCCTGCACTACTGCAGAGAGGCTTTTGGGGCGATTTCTTTCTTGTCTCAACAGGCAGATTTGGTTGCTTCTCCATTCTAACCTAACCTCTACAGCATTTCAGTAAAATCCTTCTTCTGCCTGTTATCCTCACCGAAGGGGCTGGGTCGGAACAGTTGCTCTCCTTTCAGTATGTACACAAGGAGAAAGTAACCTCCTTTCTGGAGGTAGCTGGACCAATACAAGACCACCCTGAGAGCACAAGCTATAAGGGTAAAGGAGTTCATTCTTCCCTTGGATTTGGTTTGATGCATTTTGGTTGGGGCTTACACACAACAATAAGCAGAAGCATGGAGAAAGAAAAATGGAAAAAAAACCCCAAACCTGGAGCAAAGGTAGGAAGGGAAGCAAGAGAGCTCACTGCCGCTGCAGAGAGGCTGAAAATTCCAAACAGAGCAGCCAACTTCTAAATGATTATCGCTGTTCTGTTCAGAGAGCATTCTTGGGAAAATCACTGCATCAAAGATATAAAGGACTCCGTTATTGATTTCCTTTTCCAATAAACACAACACCTGAAACATTAACTTTTTACTCCTGTCAAAGAGTACGTTCGGTCTCTGCATATATAAATAAACCACACGCACGTTCTAGACACACACACAGACATTATGGAGCAGGCTTGCAAGCACAGGGCTGCAAATGGAGGAGCTTAAGCATCTTTAGAGAACCTTCATGGGATTTCATTTTACATTTGCTCAGCTGGCCGTGCTTCCCGAGGGGCTCTGCACGCCCACCCGCAGGAGCCCGAGCCCCTCTTTACCCTGCAATCCTCTGTAACTGCCACAGCAGTATGAAATGGCTACACATCAGCGATTAGAAACCCTCAAAAGTAAATATTTAACTCTTCATCATGACCCATACTCCCTGAGTCTTTCCCTCTGGCTCCTTCAGTCTGCTGCCGTGGCTTCTCAGAAATGGTACTTTCTCTGGCCTGTTTTCTTTGAGTCAGACTTCTACTATTTTGCTCTACAATTCTTCTGCCTATGAGAAAGGGAAAGCATACACTTCCAACCTTTAAGCGTTATGGTCAAGCTATTCCCATTTTAGCCTGAGTTATATATAGCTTGTACAGATCCAGTCATTTCTTACTTAATCATTATATCAATTTTGTCCTAGTTGATTACACCTCAATTCATCTCAATCAGTTCTCTCCCACTACAGAACCTCACAGTATTGGTCTCTTTGCTTACAATAAAATACAGTTTGTTCTGAACACTACAGTACAAGTGTTTGTTTAACGCAAAAATACCTAATTCCACGCAGTAGCCATCAGCATAGCTCATTCAACCATATAATCTAGCTTTCAGATCATTTGTGATCTGTGTATTTGCATTGCCTTCAAAAACCCTGTTCCTTTTCATTTGAATATAAACTGGGCACGGAAGGGCAGAAGTTTTACAAAACTTTAATCCCCACCATCACCTATTCCTTTTCTCAACGCACCGGAAAATCTCCTTTTCCCAGCACTTCCTTATTCTTCACACAAGTTGTAAGGAAATAGGCTTCCCCAAATGCCCAGCCTGCCCCCCGGTTCAGCCCGCGGGGTCAGCACTCCGGGGACAGGGCAGGAGAGCAGCACCTTGGCTCAGCCCTCCCGCTCCCATCAGAACTGCATCCGAACCGACCCTGAATTTGGAGTTTAAAACTCTTCAAGAGTACCAGAGAGCTTGTGAAAGTTGCTACGCATGTTATTAATGATAATTCATTCTATGGTTTCCACATTATACTTCAAACCACTTTCACATTGCTGTTTCTTCTTGAGGAAGGCGGGCGAGTTGTTCTATTAACTGGAAACTCTCTTGTGCTTATTCTGGAAATCAAAGTTATTTATGGGACATTTAGCTCAAGTAACTGAGTACAGAAAGTGCTTTACAGTACCTTATTGCCGCATGGAAGAGATAATAGTGAAATTCCCATCGCTTTCAAGTAGAATTAACCACTATTTGAATAATTTACCTCAAAGGACACCATTTGTAAAATACAGTAAAATGTAATATAATATATACACAAAGTTAATCGGCAGTCTACATATCAAAAAGGCTAAACCAATCACCGCAGAAACTGAAGAAGAATTTCACAAAAATCTCACTCATGAAACAGTATTTTGGAATTTGCTGCCCTATTGCCAAGAAATTCCTATCACCTGCCTTCCCCTTTAGCTACAAATAGTTATATTTACCCCTGTTTATTCTGAAAGCAGGCATACTCGTGTAACACCAGGTATGGCCGCTACTCCTTCCTCACCACCTGCATGCTGCACGCCTTATAAAAATGGCACGTGGGCTGCAACCATGCGCAGTGGGCTCCCTGCCTGGAAGAGCCCTGGTCACTAGTGAGCACCAGGCTTCCTACCTGCCCTTCGGAGAGATGCTACAAGGACCGCCTTATGGGGATGACCAACTCCAAGCAGTGGCCTTTCAACACACACCAGGTCTAAGGAAGGACTTGGGATTGCCCGTGGAATTCTTCAGCTCCCAAAGTACAAGGTTTATGGGTCTGGTTCACAACTGAACTGCCGTAGGGTCACAAGGTGAAGAACGGGGCAAGGAGGGGAGAAAACAGAAAATAGAGATGAACCAGATGGCAGCTCCATCAGACTTTCTCAGTAGCAAAAGCTCCAAGTTCTTCAACCATGGGAAATATTCCCAAATATCCAGGACTGAGGCACTGGAGGATGGGGGCGAGCAGCAAGTGTAAGTGCAGTAAAAGCTGAGATCAGTTCACTGAGAACACCCATCAGACACCCATGCCGCCAGAGAACAGTCTTAACAGGAGCCAGCAGCACTCATTTAAGGCTTGGGACGAAAGATTAGAGAGTAGAAACACAGTCCCCGAGATCCAAAGGGATCGACTGAGGGAAAAATAAAAAAAAATAAAAGGAAAAAGAGGGAAGAAGTGGTCCAGAAAGGTCAACATTGGTTTGAAAATTCTAAAACAGAACAAAACAATAAAATTGAAGGTCCAAACCACTTTCCGTTCTTCACATCATTTTTGTAATACACTCACAGAGAGCACACGTTACCTGGTTTGTCCGATTCATACATACTTTTTTCTTGTCTTATGAAAATGTTGAGATTTTTACTCTTTACCCCGTAGGATAGAAAACATGCCCTCATTAGGGCACCTGGTATTTCATCCAGTGGTCCGACCATTCTAACGGGATCCAAGTTTGATGTCTCAGTCACTTCTTTTTGTTCGCCCTGTTAGTCTCTCTCTGGTCTAATTTTCCCACTGCAACTTATTATTCTCACTGACATTTGTTAATGGAAAAGCTAGATGGTACTAATGATAAAGCATATCTAAATCCCTTTTCATCTTGTTGGGAAAATGATATTTTCTTTCCTTGAGGCTTGCACTTTTCCTTCTCTCACCCCCACACATACAGACACAGATTTATCTGTCTGTGATAAAAACATCCAGTCTCTGTTCTGCAAATGAACTATAAATCCACAGCTCAAACCCACACAGAGCGCCTTGCTAAATCCCACAGTTCCTAACTGGGCCACGCTCCCAGCTATTGAAGCCAGCAGGAATTTTCTCAAATGAAGTCAGATCTTTGCCCAGGTACTTAATGTTAACTCAGGGAAGGAATTCACCTTCTTGAAAGGTGCTGCTCTCTGCTACGGCAGTGACTTTGGAAGCTGCGGGGCAGGGGCTGAGGGGCCATGTAGAACAGTTACACCGCCTGGCCGCCGTGCCCATCTCCTCGGTGGTAATTCATCGCTATCAGCTGGTTCCTGGAATCATTTGCAGACACCAGCTGTCCATGGGAGTTTCACATTTAGCCATAAGAAACAAATGCATCTGGACACCAGATTTCTTACAGCTTTCTCTGGCATCCACCACGCTCTTTTGGGGAAAAAAGAAAAAAAATACATCCAATTAGCCCCTTGCTAAGCAATTCTTTCAAACATTTTGTCTTGCAGGAATTTCCATCTTCCACCACTTCTCCACCCCCATTTTCCTTTATGCAATCAGAGAGATTCTCTACACTTATAACCTCATTTACTGCTATTTCACCTTAGGCTGACAGTTTTCAAATAAAATTCTCAAGGCAAAGACTGACACCAGACCCAAACAACACACAGTTATCTCAGTGCTGTTCATAGCTTTCCGAAATATCCAATTACCCTGGCTGCGTAACAGTCCGTAGAGGTTTATTTTCATGTTCACTATAGCTGCCAGGAAACAATTGCTCGAGAACCATCGATGTGCGGGGATCTGCACTGGCTCACACACACGGATGGGGCTTCTGAGCCCTTGCTGGGGAAGGGGGATGCACAGTAACGAGCTGTGGAGCGCTTGAGCCCACAGGCGTCTGAGCAAGTGTCCTGTTTTCAAGCATGAAAGAGACCACAAGAGAACCTCGTGTTTCACTGACATGCCCCCAAGTGTTCTCAAAGTCCAGCTACTCCTACCTTCAAGGTGCCAGCCTAGCTTTAAGACCTTGATCTTGAACACAGCATTCTGGCAAATGCACCCCTCTAGGACTGTCATAACCCATCTATCACCTGCTTATCGTAACACAGACTCTACCAGAGCTCAGCAATGCTAAAATAGCCCAGAGCTGAGCCAGTGCTCATCAACCTGTTGCTGGCATCTATCCCAACCAGAGATGGAAGGTTTTGTATGAATCAGGTATCAGAGAATATATACAAAACCAAACAGTGCCTGCTCCTGCCATTCTTGTACATCCACAGTTTCTGTGGGATGAGAAGTAGATTTTATAGTGCTCAGATGGAGCCGTCATCAAGGATAGGGCCTCATCCTTCCAACTGGATTTTGCGGTCACCTGACACAGATGCAATTACAGCACCGATGACCTAACAGCATCCAGGTGTACCCAAAGAGTGCCCTGGCTTTTAGGACAGCCTGCAAAGCAGTCAAAGGTGTTACTCCTCTTGCTCTGTGTTACAAGATGTCTGACAATCCTAGGCCGATGCCCAAAATCCTGAGATTTCTCTCAGGCATCCATCTACAAACACCCTGCCCATCATTAGAAACGTCCCTGGTAGAGCTCAGACACTGCAGTGCTTAGCGCTGACATTCTAGACTTGACCTGTCCATGCCCATCACTCAGGCTTGTTCTCTGAAAGAAAAATGAAGCAATGACCTTACCAGCACAAGTTTCCTATGAAATATTAATTTTTTTTAAAGTTTCGCTTTAAGCAGTCTAGCGCTTCCCCCTCCCCAACCCCCATTTGGCATTTAGAGCACATACAAACAAAAGCAAGATCTTTTTGCATCTGACTCGCCTTCTCTTCACCTCCTGGCAAAGAGGCTTTGGCTCTACAGCGTATATTGCTCTCTGCTGTTTATGATGGCCATAAACTATTTAAATTCCAGCAGCACTCCAAAGCCGCAGAGGACTGACACAGAGGAAGGCACAGTCTCTTCCCTCGGCGCCGGCTGTTGAAGTCTTGCCCTGCAACGCTACTCCGATAGGGCATCCACATACTGTCCACCCAGGGTCCCTCAAGGCTCTGTATGTGCTGATGACAAAATTATTACGATCCATACTGCGCACGTAAGGGGAGGCAAACGCCAACTGACATGCATTTTGATAACCCCGCTTTTTTCTTAAGGGTCTAGATGCATTCTGTTGTTTTAAGTAGGCTACAATGCTGAAGTAAATCATGAAGATGTTTTTGAATTCAGAAGGAGGAATATAGAGGACAGCAAAATCTGAGATCTGGAAAAACACAATCTGAAAAGAGAAGTTGAAGGAACCGAGGCTGTCTAGACTAGCAAAAAGAACACCGAGGCAAGATATCAGCTTTTACGATATCCACAATTCTGTTACGGAAGAAGAGACAGATGAGAGAAAGCAAATCAAAAGGTCATTCGAGCACACACACTGCGATCTGACACCAAAACTACGGGGGGTTTCATGCACAGATGCAAACATGCTGCAGAACTGTTGTAATACCGTTAACTTTCCCGTGTTATAATTTGGCTGGAAAAGACAGTCTGGTATTATACGCATGAGTACCGTTCTTCCACTCCTCCTCCGGGAGCATGTTATCAGTTGTATTATTATCTTTGCCTTCTGGTTAAGCTGTGTAGCGAGGTAATGTCGGTAATTGAAAAATGAAACTACCAATAAAAGAAAAATCCAAATATAAACACAATTTTAGCGTCTAACCCACTCTTTTCATTATCTCATCTCTCAGTCTTCTTGACAGCATCCTGCCCCCCTGGTGCACTTTAGACAGACAAGGATCTGCCTTGTTCTAGGCTTATTGTTCACTGATAAACTAATGTGTTCATAACAGGCTCACTATAAAGATAAAACAAACTGGGTGAAAAAGCAGAATGCTCACAAGCTCCCTACTTCAAGTACCAGATACTTTTTCCGAGGTATTCAGATGTCCACAAATGCAAACAGCTGCCCTGGTCCACTAGGTACCCAAGCAGGCTGGATATCCAAGTCACATCCTTCTCCGTACCTTTGAAACTTAAATGCCTTTTTGAAATTATATCCTACATGTTTAACTTTATTCCTAGCCAAATATATCCATTTAAGCATATGTTATGATTTAATTCCATTGACTTAGGTCCCCCTGACCTCAGCAGTGATGATTTAATGAATCTCAGGACTTGTCTATGCTGGTGATCATTCAAGGTTAACACCTTGGAGCGCGTTCACCCTCAGATCCCAAGCGTTGCAGTAATGTATTCCTGCACCACGTGCTAATTCAACTCAAGTGACTTTCACAAATGCAATCCCAAACTAACTGAAACATGGATTACTCCCCGTGCTTGCCCTGAACACTGATTAAGGGAAAATGCATTGGATTTTATGTATAGAGCATACTTCCCTCATACCTATGTTTAACTTCCAGTCACGCTGATCTTAATTATTTCCTCCTGAGGCAAGAATAAAACATTGATCATTATTGCTCCGTTGCACAAAAGGACACCGGGTACAGAAACACCTCAAACCTGTACCCTTCGAGCCAACGTTCAGTGATGCTGCAAGCAAGAACTCCACCAAAGCAGAAGTAGCTGCATCCATCCATCCATGCATCCAGCACTGGGGCCCAAACGCTAAGCCCTTACACCCCATGCACTTCTAGAGCCACAGGAATTGCTCTGCAGGCTCTGTGACTTGTAAGTACTTGTAGAGATCAAGTCTCTGGAGCCCATGAAATAATTTTTAGCGCAAGAACTAAGAACAATTTAGCACTTGCTATGTAAGGATTTTGTAATAAAATACAACAGAGGTCATTAACAACATACATCTTCCTTCAGAAAGACATGCTGGCAACATACGCATCTCTCATTATATGTTTCTTAAAATTAAGAAGCTAGTTTTACAAGCGTGCTCTTCATCTTTCCTGAGAGAACACCACAGCCAGAACGCTTTGATCATGCAGCACCAGGGAGACAAGTACCAAGAGCAGACTGACTGACTGCATTTTTGTCTCAGCATCTCAGAATCAAAGTTACATTTCCAATCTGAAAAAAAATCTGGGGCTCACTACAAGCATACGACCATGGTTAAGTATGGACATCTTTATAATTATGTGGAACTGTGAGTCCAAAGTGTATCATTCTAATGTGTCCTGAGCAGAAAAACAGGGATTCAGTCAAGTATGAGAGGAAAAAACCTTGCGAGGGAGGGAGGGAGAGAAGGAGGAAACCTCTATTTCTTGTCAGCTACCATCACTGGCACTCAAACAGCAGCGAGTGATTTCAAACAGAACATTTCTGTGGCAAGTTGACATTTTACTTCAAGCTTTTTTAAAGGCCAGATTCCCTCACCACTTTCCAATGAAGAAAATCCAGAAAAAACTTTAACCCTTGGCAGAGTCTGAACTTGACGCCACACAAATCCAGGTTTCTTGCTGCTTTTCAGCAGAAAACGCTTTTCCTCGTGCATTCCCTGAAGTCATTTACAGAGGCTCATACGGTTTTGTCCCTTCTGTCAAAATCAGAGTGGTCCTGTAAGATTCCAAATTCTTACCAATACAGACTTCTGGGTCAATGAAGTCTGGGACACATCTGGAAATAAGGCAACATAGACCCAGAATTATGTCCCCCTCCTACAAAACTTCAAAATAACAAGTTTTTTATTATCTGAGGATTAATTTCAGACAGCTATGTCAAAAGTACAGAAAGGAAAGAGAACTAGCATGTCTAAGTAAAAAAAGAAAAAAAAAGGGGGGGGACGGGACGACAAGGGAGGACCAAGATTGGAATGTAAAGAAGAAAACAGATAGAAAAAAGGAGAGAGACACCACCCTAGCTCTGCCCGGCGCTGGCGTGCTTGAGGAGCCTCTTGGCCCTGCTTCTCAGCCGAAATCCAGTCCTTTTTGCTGACCTTCGAAATGAACTGAGCGAAACACGAGCCACTCTCTTCCAGCCAGACTAGCTAAAGGCACTGATGCAGGTTTAGGTTTGGCATTACAAAGATTTAAAGGACGCAAATAAAAGATTAAAAATAAGTGAGATTGATTTTAAAATATACCTAGTATTGTGAAAGAGCCTGGGTACCTCGATGATCGTTTACTGCCTTCTATCAGAGAACACACACGGGGCATTTTCAATTACTTTAATTACGTGTCAGGGTTATTGATGCACTGAACCCTGCCAGACATTCCACAACATTATCTTTAATCGCTAGCATTTTCTTATCTCTGTTCCAAGTAAAACTATTTTCAGTATTTTAGTGGATAAAAAGAGAATGAAAAACTGCTTTCAGATTGAATTTTGAAAGATAAAAAGCTCAATTTTCTCACTCATCATAATAAAATAATTATCACACTGGCATTATTTACCTTTGTAAGGCTTTAAAAAAAAAAAAAAATCTTTCTGGCATAACACTAGGACTAAAGTTCCTGCAGTTTCTTTAATACTTTACTAGAGACCTTGAATCCCAGAAACTCAAGCGCCAAGGAACACAACAGTAACATCACCTCTCCTACCAATCCAGGCAATCCCCAAGCTGTGATGGAGACAAAACACTGAACTGGTTATATGAATTTCCTTAGATTCTTTCTCTCTGTGAACCATTCAAAGAGAAAAAGGTCCTGAAATGAGGCCATCAGTGTAAACCAGCATAGGTCCATGGAAGTAATTTTGGTCACTCAAATTCATCTATATGATTACCAGAGGGTGAAATGCTGCTCTCGGAAAGATTTCTGGGTGCTGCTGTAATGGCATCCGAAGTACATGTGCCTAACAGCACTTGCATATTCTGAAGTTAGATAGCAACAAAACGACTTTATCGGCAAGTAACTGCAGAGACTAAGCAGGAGTCCTGGATTGAAATGGTCCATCTCCCTTCAAACTCGTACAAAGGAAGAATTTGATAGAGCAGAACAAGCAAACCGAGGGAAATGCACATTTTGATATAAGGATCAATACACTCCTGCTAGCTAGCAACAGGAATCAAAATTGCATCTACTGAAATAGCAGAGGGAGGGCAGGTGATGTTTGCACTGCGTCTCTGTCTGGAAAACTCAATCAGGAGACAGCGATGCCCATTCTACGGCGGATGACCCGTAGGACTTTGCCCTCTCCTCCATCAAGGTATATTGCTTAGGACAGGCAAGGAAAGTAAGGCAGAAAGCAGGATGGACTTCGGTAGCAGTTGTTAATATAATATCTTGACATCTTATTTTTGATAAGTGGGAGAATTACAGGGTTGCATATTTTACTAGAGGATCAGATTTAAGCCTATTATTAGGGAGGACAGTCACTGGATGACCACCCTATATTCGTGATATGCAACAAGCCCTCGTCTAGTAAGATGTTTTATGGTTCTTATTGTACAATGATGGGGTAAAGCCTATTTAAGACTTCAAGTAGAGGCCTATACAGGATCTCTGTCAAGTACTCAAATTACTGCTACATCCTTCCGAGTCCAGGCTCCTTCCAGGATCTGACCAGGAGGCAATGACCCCTTGAAGGAAGCGGAACCTACCCTGAGCATAGACAATGTCTCCAATTTCTGCTCTTCTCATCAGTTGGGAAGTCTGCTCTCTCTAGAACATAGATAATATATTTACATCTTACTGAGGAAACACCAAGTAGCCAAATAATACAGCACTCTGACACACGCTGCAGAAAAATCCCCAAACAGTGAGATCTACCCCTTCAACAGCCAGGCTCCAAAATTCTACCTTATTACGTATTCCTAAAGCACTCTGCAATTATTTGTGCTATAATGGCTGCAAAATATATTTTTGCTCCAAAATAGATTTTATCTTCTGTTATGCTCAATACTACCATTAGAGCTATTCCAGTTTACAAGGGACAAAATAAACAAAATGTTTTCATCAGCCTGTCAGCATCAGCAGTCCTCAGCCCACCACAAAACCCCTGCGGTTGCCTCCCTGCTAGTTACCAGATATGATTTTTATGATCACTTATGTCCAGCAGTACGCTGCATTCCTAGGCATACATACGCGGGTTTTTTCCCCTCTTTCTCCAGGCTGGCTGTCTTGTTCCCAGTCCAATGAATACCACTGCCCTGCCAGGGGTGAAAAGCTGGGAAAACACCACAGTGCTGACGACCAGAGAGCTATCCTATACCCAGAGAGAAATGCTGTGGCCAACTAGCCACTGGGGCCTGCAAGCAAGGATTCCTGGTCCAGATGAAACTCAGTCTCCCCTCAGTTATATTTTCCCCACCTGAAGCTATGTTAAAAAGAAACAGAAACAAAACAAAACCACAAAAAAAAAAAACCCACGCAAACCCAAAAACCAAACGAACCACACCTCAAAGTTCTGCAGCGCAGCTTTGCAGTTTATGAGTTCAGCTGAAGTTATGGGAATGGCATCTTAATGTGCTGCATCATTTCTCAGTTGCTGAATAAGACAACAGAAGAAAGTAAATAAATGGAACAGGACCAAAACGTTGCTGCTGCCCTCCTCGGTGCTCTGGATTTGAACGACATCTCAATGTTCACATCACAGCAGCTCTGCTCCACAACAAATAAATCAATAAATCTAAGGAGGAGTGCTGCAGACAGGATCAGTGGGGATTTTTCTCATCAACATTTCTTTTTGTTAACAATCTTTTATTTTTTCTAATGACCTTTTAAGAATGATCAGGGAGGACATTACCAGAACTCTGAAGTCATTCCAGTTACCTAACTTGCCGATTTTACAAGATTTTCTAGGTAACTGACGTATCCTTAAATAGAATAAGCTTTTGAACATGAAGTCTTGGATGAAGCTCTTTCTGCAGTCTGCTGGCAACGTCAACTCGCACAATCCTGAATAACAGCAGTAACACAGGCATTTGACACCAAAAATTAAAGTAAAAGGTTATTACAGGGTTTGGTCATCAGCTTGATACAGATACGCCACAGCACAAGGAGGCCAGCAGAAACCGATATGCCACTGCCAAACTTGGAGAGAGGTACACGGGCTTCCCCATCCCTCCTGTTTCACCTATTGGGAAAACCACGTCCTGAGCTCTCCCAGACATACCTGCATTTTCTGAAAACAAAAGAACGAGAGTAAGAGTGTGTTGTTATACAAGAAAGGAATGTAGTTCAGCAAAAGAAACCAGGGAGCTGCTGAGATCTGCACAGCTATTTAGGACTGGAATTCCAGCTTCCCGGGTGTTTTTCCTCGAATAGCTACAAATTCATAGTTGTGCTAACTCCTTTAGGTACCAGGGCAGTGTAAGAGAGAAAACGAACAAAAAAACGTTTCAAGAAGAGGCACCCTGAAGGGGAGGACACAGCAACATTCAACCTGTTAACTCTATCAACCACATTACTCAACCAGCTCGTTGCCACTCTCCACGTAACACTTTGGTCTCTCCGGAGCAGAGCACAGCACCAGGGGAAAAAATTAATAAAAAAAAATAAAAAAAGAAGAGACCTCCATATCTTCCACAATCCTCATCAGTGTTTTCTCCTCAACAGCAAATTATTATAATTTCCACTTCTCCCAGCAGCAGCATCCTCATTTCATTTATAGAACAGCAATTCCCACCCATGCATAATTAATTGCCAAAATATAAAAGGACTTGGTGATGCAGCTGCAAACAAGGTGGAATGGGAGCAGAAACAAGGAGCCGGTGCCATGAACAGAAACGCAAGTCCAGTGTGATTTAGCACATGGCCACAAGAAAAAGCCAGCGCTCGACGTCTAGTTAATACCCTGCAGACTGCACTGTGATTTTGGAATGTCAGGCACAGACTGCGTTTGCCAAGACATCTTCTAGATAGGTTAAATCCTGTAAATTTTAGAAAAAAAATCAGAGAAAGTGTGCTGTACATAAGGGAATTCAAGTCTAACTTGGCAGGAACACAGTTCCATATCACCTAGTTTGCATGAAAACTTAACACAAAAGTGAAAAAAAAAAGTTGTGAATATTTGTCTATGTGTTTTATTTTCCTCACAAAACCACCTAAGCCAGAACATTTATACTGATGTAATAAAAAATAATGATTTTTAAAAGCCTTGTGTTTACAGAAGCTTTTGGTCACTGTTTCCACAGTTATCAAAGACCACGATGGAAATCTGAAGTCTCCTGCGAGCTATCGACACTTAACAGCAGCTGGAGTTTGCGTTGCAGACTGTTTGAGCTGGCAAGGTAAGGACCTCTTCATCACATCTATTTTCTAATTGATGAAAAATGATAAGCAGCTGTAGGGGCGGGGGGAAACCAGACCAAAAAACCAAACCCCCAAACCTGCTTGAACTAGAGAATATGTACATTCGCTTGGGAGCTGAGGAACTGCATTATGGAAGAAAGCAACAACAAAAAATGGGAAACGGAGAATTAGCAAGGGAAATAATTATGTCAATAACTAAGAGTGAACAACTGACTGACACCGCAGTAAAGACTCACCAGAGATGCAACACAAGAAACCCGCCTCCAAAGCAAACAAACATTAGCGCTGTGTGATATAGAGTGTGCATAAAATCATTCACAAGAGACCATTAATCATGTAAAAAATGCAAGCTAGTTTGCAAAATGAAGTTTTGCACGTATTTAGCTTATTTCTAATCAAGTGTAATATTTAACTACAGACTTCCAAATAGTAATACACTTCAGGCTTTCTATTCCACAGCTGAAAACACTTATTGAGCGCAAATCTCCCTGCCCTCTGTGGTTGTGGTTACAATATGCTCAAGGCATGGAGGAGGAACACGCCAAATTACTATCTTCAGCTTGAAATGAGAAGCCAGCATGCAAGAGCAGCAATGAGCCGGGGCAAAGGCTCACCTGCCGCAGCACCCAGTTTCTGACACCGGCCCAGGAAAGGCAGCAAGATTCTCCCAGCCACAGGAAGTCTTCCAGAGTTTGGATTAACTGAAACCAGATTTTTTCCACAATAGGAAACAAACCCCATAAGGACATAGGAAGGGGACAATTCAAACTGTCCATATGCTTTCATGTTTGCGGACAGCTGACTAAACTCAGAAAAAAAATGGGAAAAAAGAAAAAAGACCTTGTTTTGTATTGGTTTTAGGGCGTATCGAGGAGATACGCTTACTCCTGCAGCAAACAAAAAACAGGTTTCTGGGCTATAACCCCTCCTGATGATTTTCCGGAGGACGTTGTTTCTCTCCCTTCTCATTCTACCAGGTGGTAGAGGGTGGAAGCCAAGGCAGGTCTGGCTCAAGACACCAACAAGGTAGGTACTCGCCTGGGAGAAGGGTCTGCTTGAAGCAGCAAAAGTGTTTCTGCCCCTCTACCTCTTTTGCCTACAACAGAGTCCTAAAAATCAGAATGGCAAGAACTGCTTGGATCAGGCCCAGACACTTCCAGCAGCAGCAAACACAGCCCAGCCCCCCCTTACCCCCCCTCCCCAGCACAGCTGCCTTTCCCTCTCCCCCCCTTAGCCCTCTCTTTCTGGCAGCAGGATCAAAAACTCCAGCACTGCCAATACTGCAACTACACACTCAGCAGGGCTGCCGCGTATTTCATCGTTTCCTGCAGTAAGCTGCCACCTTCAGCTCTCCTTCTCCTTCCCAGCGGCTGTGCAAAGCATTTCACACCCTGTCCTCTTGCAACGCAGCCCTTTTCCTCCCCTCCTTCCTACTGAAGCTGCAATCTCAGCTGCACGCAGCACTTCTGGCCAGCTCTCTGTGCGATCGTATCTGCTGCCTTCTGCGCGTGGAACAACCCAGGAGCAGAGATGCATTTGCTCTGCTGATGCCCGACTCGCAGCCAGGATAATCATCGGCGGCTGCTGACGACAGAGGGCTTACTGATGGGCTCTGGCCCCGGTATTTTTAGACATTGCATAAAGACTTTGACTCTGAACTGGAATATCAGAGGATCAGGCCAGGCTCCGGGAGTCACACAAGACCTGTAGAGCTCACAAATATCTCGGACTCATTTTTAGAGGCCAGTTTGATGAATATGGGGTAGAAAGCAACAAACAACTTTTTCTCTTTATGAAAGAAACAATGATACCACAGTTGGCTCCTGGAAAGCCATGCTGAGATTCTGAAATAATGCCACAAAAGTTGGGGTTTTTACGGTGTCTTTGCAAGGAAGCTGAGAACCATACAACAATTTAGCAGTTAAGCCGCAGGATCAATAAAAGCAGAAGAAACCAAAGCATCTCAAGGGGGTGTGACACAGTTTGGTTGTGGATTCGTCTCAAATGTTTTAGAGTGATTATGAAGCATCAGATCAGGTGAAGAAGCTTGCCATGACCCAAAACTATCTTAGAGAACTTTCAAGTTGATTTGTAAAAGAAAAGCTCTTGAGCCCAGGTTTTATTTGGTTTTGTGAGGTTGTTTTAGGAGAGGACAGAAATATGGTCTCCTGGTCAATAACGCAGTGAAAGCCAGTTCGTTGGGACTGAGAGTGATTGCTTTCGGCTTTAGCTTTCAATCAATAAGGGCACAAATGCGTCTTTGTTGCATCAGCTTTAATCTTTACCCTTGTTAGTTATTTTCACCCACTTGTGCAAATACAAATATTTAGTAAAGCTGTAAAGCACAGGTCTAAGCGCAGTGTAACTGGACTGGGAGAGGCCCACGTGCCCCGGCTGGGAGCCTGGTGGGAGCCCTGGGCGCTGGCTGGGCGGCGCTGGTGCTGGTTTTTGCATCACTATCTCTGCTCCCTGCCCTAGAGAGCAGTTTGGTCCCTTCGCATTAACACCTGATGGGACGGCACTGTCACGGGTATGGTTTACAGTGGTAGTAATCCAGGAGTCTTCCGCAGAAAAAAAATGGAAGTCCCATAATTTACCACCTTCTAACAGCAGCAACATAACCAGGTCAAGAACTAATTTAAAAAGTCTATACCTCCAATTTTAGGTATACATTTTTTTTTATAAAGGCTTAAAGGGATTTTTCCTCGTTGCACATCATCCCCAGGCAGCGCTCTTCGCCTCGCTATTTGAACAAGCACCAGTACTAATTACAAGTAGCTTTGGAATTACAAAGAGTCACTTTCTAGACAGACATTTCACAGCCCGGTAGGACAATATTTCTGGGTAACTTTTTCTTCTTCAAATATTTTATTACACTTAGAAGACACTTTTTAAAACATTCATCACCAGATACCAATATTTGAATTGCAACTACTATGTACCTAATTCTAGGTGTTTAAGTCAGAAAACTAAGTTTTTAAACCTACTCCTCCTTATGATCATGAGTAGTTTCTGGTTTATTGGTTGGCACAAGGCTGTTTTACCAGATATCCTGCCCGCAGATGTTCAGCCTGCTTGATGATTTCATTTTGCCTGGTCATCAGCTTCACTTTTACATCATTTGGTAACCGAGGTGCATTTAATGCAACTGCACTTCAGTCCTTTATCATACACTGGCTATTCTCCAGGGGTCTTACATCCTTTTTATTTCTTCTGGTTTTATTAGGTGTCTATTGCAACTGAGTATTTTACCCCGAGGAGTTTCAATTATTTATGAACACAGAGTATTTGCTGGGTTTCACAGTCTATGGTTTTCATTCACCATCTAAATGACTTCGCACATGAACAGAATAATCCGTGCTTAATTTTCCAAGTGCTTCCGTAGATCTACTTAGAGTTCCCAGTTTACCTAATTTCCTTCCTCAATCATCAACTTTAATTGAGTTTTATGTCTTTTATGAAAGAAATTGAACTAAGTAAGGTGGTTTGAATTCTAACCTTCTCCTAAGTCCTTGCTTTACTACATCAAGCTCTCCCATTGAAAAAAAAATAATATATTAAAAAAAAATGGGGCTACTCTCTAGTAACTTCTAACACATCTGTATTCTCTGATAAGCCAACAGCTTGTAGGTTCCTCAGCTACCAAATCCATGGAGCTGTTTCAAAGCTGGATTCCAAACTGCTCACTTGCCCTGACACACAGCTGCTCACATCAATACCAAAACTTGTTTTAGCAGGACCATTCACAAGAGTGGCTGCTCATAAATTTAAGAAAACAGTCCATTATAACTTGTGATCCACTGAGCTTTCTCTTGAAATACTGCCAAAATTTCACTAACGTGAATAACAATGTGCAATTACAGCCTCTGTTTCAAAACAGGTAAGTAAAATACTTCCAAAAACCCATATCTATTTTAGACTACTTTACACTGGCTGAATAAATTAAAACAAGGAACACAACTTTTTCCTCTGCCTGAGTGACACAATTTGCAAACAGTTATGAAACAGAAAATAAAGGCAGTATCACCCAAATTAGAAGTAGATAAATTCCATTTATACGCACCTCTTCTTAGCATCGCTACTGATGTCAATGCAAGTTAAATAGTTTAAACCATACCTTCTCCAGCAGCAGGTAACTCCTGTTTCCCAGCCTCCTGCATTACACCCCAGCAAGTCTTTCTCCTCCTTGTTTTCAGTAATTCTGGAACAATTAACACCTGTGCAACAGGATCATCATCTTTAGAGCACAACCAGCTGACCAGCCAACCAGTGACCACTCACAGCTGACCAGCCAATCATAGCCAGCCAAGAATATATACATACAGGGTATAGAAGCCAACACGCTTCTGCATACAAACACAAGCAACTGCCAGGTTGGACGGGGTTCTGAGCAACCTGATCTAGTTAGCAGTGTCCCTGCTTACTGCAGGGAGGCTGGACTAGATGACCTCTAGGGGTCCCTTCCAACCCAAAACATTCCATGATTCTATGATTCAATTCACGCACCAAACCCAAGCCCACTAAGGCACACAGATGTTGTCTGTGCTTAGTCCAACACACTCAGCAATCCAGAAATGTCTGAAGGAACGAGGAGTTTTCTATTATTCAGACAAATGAACATCCAGAGAAACATTTGTCAGTCCATTAGGGCAATGAACATGACCGAATCCCCCAAGTCTTTGACCAGGTCTTTGTTGGGATGACACCATTAGGAGCATTGCTGGGAACCTACTACACATCACCTGGAAATGCTTTTGGACAGTTTGTTCTCTTTCAGCACATGACCTGAGTTTAAAGCAGAAGCGAGATCAGAAAGGACTGGAAGGGAATTTACATCCTACTTCCTCTCCCTTCAACACCATTGCCATAAAGGTGCAACTCATTTTGAAACCTAAGGACCTAACACCAAACGTAATCACCAGCTTTTACCCAAGTAAAACCAAGACCTATTAAAACCCCACACACGTAAACCACAACCTCTGTTTACCAGTGCCCAAAATAGCAGTGTCCGCTGATTCCATGTTTTCGTCTATTAATCACCACAGCCACCATGACCTGCGTGGATAGTCTCACACCCGAATCCTCTCTTACTCTGCAGAAGCTTGACATTTGAATTTCATTTCCTGTACTTTTCTGTAGGAAATAGGAAAAATAATTACAGGTATCACTGCTATGCACATGAACAGTCATGATCAGATAGACTGAAATGGGAAGTTCATCCGGGTAAGCACAGGGCCTCTCGGATGTCTTTGTAAATTAGAATGACAGAAAGACCTAGTGCATGTGAAATGGTAACAGGGACGCATAAAAAAAAGTTATGTCAGCTTACGTTCAATTTGAGATAAACTTATTAGGTATTTTAAGCATTTTCCCTATTTAATAAGTAATGCTTCTTTTCATTCTCATGGTTCTACAAAACAGTACTGGCTTCCAAAAAAGACAAAGTTAAGTATGTATAACCCCGATCAAGCACAGGAGACTGGCACCTGATCTGCCCTTAAATATGAGCATTACCAGAGACATGAGAGAGGTGTTGGAGAAAATATCAGAATTATCTCCTGCACACACCAAGGGTCAGTACTGTTGAGATGGAGGAGCACAGGGATAAGAATCCAAATGGAAGCAACGTGCTAGGAAGCAGAGGAGAGTTCTTTCTATGAAGTAGTCCCGAATACATGTGACCTGCAGAAGCACCAAACCCCTGATCATGGAAGCTTGCTAAGCACCTACAGAGTAATTAGCTGGACATTTCTATCTGTTCTAGTGTAACTCACTTAAAGTATCCACTTTTCCTTCCACGCTCTTATCTTTGTCTTCATGAATGTTTGTAGGTTTTTAGGGTTTGCATTTTGCAAATGAACTTTATGTCTTTTTACCATAACTGGGCTTGAATAGAGGTGTTTTTTCAGATCCCTGACCTACGCCAAAGCACTGGAAATTGCAAATGTGACGGCTGTTTTACCCAGCGCTATGGACCAGGCCCTTCCTCAGGCACAGGCCACACCAAGAACCAGGAAGCCCAGGAGACGCCACTGTCCTTTGGTGTCCAACAAGAGCTGGGGATGGGAATGCGCCACGTCAGCAGGTGCAACACCCATGGTACCCAACAATTCTCCCAACAAAGGCCTTCACTAATCGAATGCATTCCATAAATACAAACTGACAACAAAAGAAAACACTTCAGGGAGAACTGGAGGAGTTCAGTCTGAGTTCCTATTAACAGAGAAGCAGCCTTGTAATAGGCAGCAAGTGGTGGTTCAAGCTGTTGCGACTCTCACGCCTTCGTCATCTGTCTGCATGGTTCACTACAGACTGGGAGACCTCATCACTTGGGCAGAACTGAAGAGAACGGAGCAAGCAAACATCTTTTGTTCTAGTAAGCCACAAAGGTAAAAATATTCACTACTAAAAAGCCACAGATGGAATCCTATTAATGAAGTCTGTCTCCTATTTTATACCATGAACTATCTAAAAAGACTGAGACTAAAATATACTTGCAGCAAAAAACGTATCAAATGTTATTTTTTGTGTATTGATAACACAAAAACAAATTCAACCTTTATTTAATTACTCTCCACGATTGGCACATTCTTTATAACAACTATGTTTTGGAAAAAAACCCTAAATTTATCACTTTGATCCTCAAGCTGCTAACACTTAGGATGTGCTCAACTAATAAGTGCTTGCAAAACTGACAGCCGTGTTGTTTATATAAATCTCATTAGATTGCTTCTGTTCTCCAGACGGATGGCTTAAGTCACTGCAGTACAAATCTCAGAGAGTACCACTGTGTGCAGAATCTGCTATCTCACAGATTAACTACGAATCCCTCAAAGGCAAACTAATACTGTTGAAATACGTTTGTAAGGCATGAGCCGAATACTTGCAGGAGACGCTACTGCATGGTCCACATGAGTTTATGGCAACTGTCGGAATTCTTTTGTCATGATGCATGGGGTAAGTGGTCTATATGTTACCAAGCAAATATTCAAAGACACAGACTAATAATTTATACATAGAATTAATCTTTACCGAAAATTCATTACACTAATTAAGCTTTACTTTATCCAAACAGTGGTATCATTTGACAAAGGGAAGGAGTGGGAGGAGAAGGAAGGAAATCTAATCAAACCAGTTCTGTTGCTTTTTCTTTAATTGAAGCAGGAAAAAAATAAACTAATGATGAGGTGGTGTTTCTGAAGGAAGCGAGGCACGAAACATCCCACTGTTACCCAAACCGCTCATCCTCCCCTTATTTGCCCAGCTCGCTGGATACGGAGAACGCTCTGCAGAGAGAAAACGGTTCAGAAAACTGTCAGCTAATGCCTACGTTCGGTCCTGTGAGAGGCGGGCACGGCACTTTGACAAACACCATCTCCCACGTCCCAGAAATAGTTTGGGGCCAAGGGCCCAGGGAGAGAAGCTTATTAAGAGAGACTAAATTTTAGCTGACGTTCTATTTTCTCTCAGCATTTGTCAAGTATGCATGACTGCGTTATTCAGCATCAATAGACAACCAACCAGTTGTCGTCTACTGGACTATAAGCTTCAGTTTAGCAGGTAATTAGACTGACATTGCGAAGGTAATCATTTGCTCTGGCACTCCTGACACGGATGAAAACAATTCTTGAATTTCTGTGGAGATTGTACTGATCGGGCCCTAAACATCCCCTTCTGCTGTCGACTCCTGTACCACAGGCGAACAAACAGCAACTGAAAAGTGATTAACAGTGTGATTTTTTTTTACGTGTGTCCGGTTGACAAAAGAAAAAAACCCATACGCTGAAGGACTGTAACTCCTCCGGTGTCTCCAGGACATCTGGCTTCCTCAGGTTTCTGTCAACCTGCCATTTGCAGTATGACAGTGCTGTGAGCAAGCAACTGAAATACTGTATTAAATTAACTCTTCATGCTGGAATAGAATTCCCAGCTCATATGCAGCACAAAGTCATTTCACCATCTGAGTTCTATGACCAGAAAAGCAAAAAAAGGCCTCTCGGAAACCAAAACGTTTGAAGGTTACAGAAATGATGTTATTATGCATGCAAAATGTGCTGCACTTCAAGAAGAGCAGTAGACTTCCCTGTCCTGAGACGTCACCGGTTCAATCACCAGCGAGATCAAAAGCAGCTATTTGCTCAAAGTAATTGGCTTCTTCCACAAAATTTTCACACATGAGTGATTTTGCCATTCCTCCACCTCCACTCCTGAAAACTCAGCAGCTGACCTGGTGATCCATCAGGACAGATGAAGAATGGATTATTGTTTGTGTCTAAAATATCCAATCATGGCCTAAAATATTCAGCGCACGCAAAAGTGATTTAAAAATATTTTATTTGGTCAGCAGCAAGCATCTTCTTGGAATATAAATGGTGCCTACAGCTTTTTGTAATCTTATAAGTACAGTATTGCTTTTGCTCAGAAATGAAGTGTTGTAGTGGTAGACTAAAGGATTTGTCATTCTCCAGTGTTTCATTTTTATGAACCTCAGAAAGGTTCCCAGCAGTCGAGCTTCTTATCAAGCAGCCGCAGAAATCTACAGCTTCATTTTAAAGCTCACGGTTGTCCTGTGCCTCAAAGTTCCCTGCAACATTCCAAGATTACTGTTCATTATAATAAGGGCCAGCATTCAACTGGCCAAGAATAGCAACCTAAGTACATGGGGACTTAAAATAATTACTTACAAAGCAAAGGACAAGGTTCTTCGTATAGCTGGAGATAAAAGGTTTGGGGAAGAAGAGTGGGGGGAGAATATTAAGCTGTTTGCTTGCGCGATGTGTACAGCTTTTTAGGTAAAAAGACACGTGCCTCTAAAAAGAAGGTACATTAACTGCTGCAGCGGGTGAAACCGGAATGGGGAAGGGGTGAAAAATTAAGGTGAATAAATGCTTGCCACGATGCCACTGACCACTGAGAGCACACGGACTTTTAATATAATTCTCTCCTCACGCCACTGAGAAAAGAAAAAAGAAGTAAGTGTAATGGGGAAAAAGCTTCTGACAAATTTGCTTGGAAAGGGAATAGATGCTGTTACCCAGCGACAGATGTCCAATCCACATACCTACTGCAGAACTGCCGCAACACCAGGTTAATGTTAAGTGAGACTTTCAGAATTTTATGCAATTGTAGAAGTCATTATCCCCAAAGGACAACATAGTTAATAATTCAAACGTTAATTTCCCCACAATGTTTAAAAGGAAGTCTCAAGCTGCAAGGATCCCATTTGAAAGCTGTTACTACTTTGTCCTGAACAGAATAATTGAGGCACTCGGCTGCCAGCCTTCGATATATAAAACAATTCTGATTTGGTAGATTTTTCCCAGTTTGGCAGAGATTATTTTCAAAAAAAAACCCCCCAGCTCTGTCAGTCTGCCATTGAAATTGCAGGTCAGGGTCATTCTTCTCTAGATTTACTAGTCTCAGGAGCCTGGGTTTTGAATTACAGACTGTCCAACTCCTTATTATGCCGGCAGCCTCGCAACGACGCATAGAGCTCAGCTTCCATGAAATTCAGGTATGGGCCATTTGACGCATATTACACAGAAAGAGATAGCTCCCCTGAAGTAAGTGTCTGTGCAAAAACTTGTTACTACTTCTAATCTTGCAATTATCCTTCAGTATCCCCTCTCTTCCCCTCCCTTGCAACATCACAACATTAAATACAAGCTTAAAACCACATCTGACAACTTTTCCAAGGTTTTTGTTCTCTCTTACATTGTTCAATAATTTTTCTCCCAGGTCAATAATTATTTTTCCACTTGCCAGCAGGATGTTTGACGTTATTTATTCCTAAAGACTCCAGTCTTCCTTACGACATGGAATTAGTCATTGTGGTATTGAATGCCTTTCTTTTTTCAGCAAAAACCAAAACACTCCTCTGCTTAATTAATTCCATTAGGTCTTTGATTTATATAAAAATAATTAACAGTAGGAGCTAATGCTGAAAAAAAGAAAACCATTCTCCATTACAAGTCAAGTGGCATGTAAAAACTTTGACATGGAAGTGCTCTTACACCCAATTTCTGACCAAGAAAAGAAATTTTCATACAGTTCTCTCTGCTGCAGACTACTCTCCTGAAGGCTAATGCCACAAGGGTGCAAGGGGAGGGACAAGGTGGAATAAAACTCCGCAGCAGCCCTGAGGCTGCAGGTGTACAGACCGTGCTCGATATTATCACTATGGAGGAAAGGCAACAAACCTTGCAGCTCTTTTTTGTCCACCACTAGATGCTCACAGATCTCACAGAATATCACGTATCTTCCTTTACTTTTTAGACCTCGTGGTTTTCACTCGTGCAGTTTTAGATTTTGAAGCTGAACAATTTTCTGAATCATTAACTTACTATTCAAGTAAGAGTGTTCAGAATGAACAGGACTGACAGAAATGACAAGCTCTGCTATCAGTTGATCGCTGTTGTCTTTTTTTAAGGACCTCATGAGAATTAAGTCTTCCCTGACTCCCTGTAATTAGCTCAGCCTGGTTTGGATGCAAGCAAATGCAAGAGAAACATCGGGGGAGCTACAAATTCAGGATGTGGCCGTTCAGCACTGAAAATCAGCGCCCTTCCTCCAGTGAGGGCAACGGTGACCACTTCAGTAAAGCCCTCACGTACTCACTCCAGGTTTTCACATGTGCTCCTGTCTCCATTCAGTATTAATCAGGTGAAGTACAGGCCCAGCGATATGAATGACCACCTTTTCTGTAGGACTTTTCAGACTGGGAAGCCAGTCAGGAAACCAGCAGTCCCAGTGTCACTGATCTGGACAGCCTGCCCAATACAGACTTGAAATATCTGGATTGCTACCGGGCAGTTCACGTTGACAATCAGTAATCATGATATATGGTCACTCCTACCATTTTTTCCCCCTTCAGTTTCTACTTTCAAAAACTGCACATTTCTTCTTCTTGTAAATTTGAGATCTTGTAAAAACATTTTTTAGAAGGCATAAAAATGCAGAAATGCATTTTGTAAGAGATAGTCAAAGCTCTAATATATAACAGTGAGTTGCCTAGGAAATGACAGTACGCCAAGAGACTCATAGGGACTTATCATATCCTCACTCCTCTTGAAATACACTTACTGGTGTCCAAATTACATATTAGTCAAGGTCAGGGAACACCTAATTTCAGCTATAACTGCACTAAGTGCAAGCACGTTAACAGAAGAATCAGCTGCTCTCTTGAGACTTGTGACCTGTAGAAAATCTTGAGCATTATGCACACTAGACCAAACGTTTGAGGACAAAGAAGGAAATTTAATTAAGATGGGGTAAGAATCTGCACACCAAGGAAGATGGAAAGGTTGAAGTACAGCTGCAGCTTTATGCAGAAAACTTCCCTGCAAAGGAGTTTAAGCTGAGGAAACAGTTAAATTCTTGAACTGGGAAAATGTAACACCATGGCTGCGGGTTCCTTTCTTAGGAAATGAAAAGTTTCTTAAAAACTTGGAACTAGACAGCAGCTCTAGGTAGTTTGCAGCTTGTATCACCATAAAACTGAGCTTATTGGGACTAAATGTCTTCCGGCAAAGGGCAAATGCAAAACTTTTCATTTCTCTCTAGCCTGTATGATAGCAGTGCTTTATTCCTCTAAAAACTGGGACTCGATCAAAAGAAATTGTGCCTGCAGGAAACTGAGGAGCTGCACAGAGCAGGTTTCAGGCAGGCATCCCTTCTCATCGCAGCAGGCTCAGCAGGGGCTGGGCTCCAGAACTGCAGCGCCAACACAAAAGGGCAATTAGATCATAAATTTAATTAAGAATCTCTGTATGCTTCTTACACATGCTATCTGATAGCACCTTATGTGTTCCAAAGAGCAAAACGTAAGCAAGAGTAACCTGTAAGGAAACTAGCAGGTTAGCTCGTGGGTAAGCATTTGGCAAACACAAATCATCTCTTTAGCTGGCTTCCTGCCATGCTGCCCATTTCTTTTTCTCTTCTAACAGGAGACACCTCAATGGTCTATGAGTTCAAGACATGAAAGAAAAATACAGTACCATAAACACATTTTCTGCAAAAATCTCATGATGAAGGACTCCTTACATGCACGTGTCTTACTAAGACAAACCCCTAAGCTCCACTGTGGTGCTATTAGAAGTACATGACAGTGCAGCCTACCGATTAAAGCATTTCGATGGGAAGATTATAATAAGCAATTGTACTTGCATCTCCAATGGTCACAACCACTCCCGCCGGGAACTGGCCAACAGCCCCTGGGCAAAGCAGGCACTGCCACAACTGAAGAGAAAGGAAAATTCAGAATAGCAATTTTTTCTATTTCTGTATTGCACGTTCAGAGAAAGTTGCACGATTATTTGTGTGCTCACGATAAATACAGTCAACTTTTTTTTTTTTCACTGAGTTGGCAGAGAAAACAAAAATTAACCTATGGATTTCTAGGAAATAGGGAGTTGCTGTGGTCTAAAATCTACTTCAGTAGTAAGAAATGGTAATTCAAGAAAACTTCACTAATTATGATCCTGATGCCAAACATGTTAAGACCCAAATGTGGGCACAAGGTCCTACAGCATTTCACTTCAAAGGAACACAGAAGTCCTGGTGATGCAAGTCTCACTTCCTTTTTAGTTTTGCTAAAGAGATCATTTCTTTTTATGCCTTTTAAATTAGAAAATAAGGAAAACAATCTCTGGAGTTTACTGTCACAGTTGAGAGAACAGGTCTTACCAACCTGCCAAGCAGGAAACTAAAAGGCAAAAATATCCCAATTAACAAGATTTGACTTTAATTAATAGCTTCCTCTGAGCACTGATTTTCCCATGAAATCTCCCATAATAAAAAAAGAATAGCGAGAAACACGGTATTTTTCTTCTGACTCAGTACAAAAATAACTCTCCAAGAGACTCCTCAGTAGTTTATAATTCTTTTCAGGATTCTTCTTTCACCCTTCCACACCAGAAGAGAGCGTATCAGTTCTCAGTTCAAAGTCAGCCTCTTCGTGTTTTAGCTGAACAATTGTGGCTCATTGCCAAGAGCAGAAAAAGAGATGGGACACCACCATCGCAACTGCACTTTGAACGGCTGTAGCTTCGTATGCGTAGAAAGCTGACAATTGTCATTAAGCAGGGAAACAGACAGCAGCACCACTATAGACCCGGGTGGCCTGGCTGTGATTAATCATAAAGATGTAAACATTTTAACGTGGGTTTGAATGTGTGCTATACTTCGGAGGAAGAGCGGCAGATCACTGGGCTGCTCTGAATTTTGCACGTGTTGGCAACTTAAAGAGCATTTGTAAACAGTGCTGAATTGGGAATGAAGTAGATCTCCAGAGGAAATCAATTTTCTGCAATATAGGAGGAAAACATCCCTGCAAATATTTAGGAAAGAAGTTTATTGAAAGCTGCTCAGTTTGCCTCTACAGCTTCTCCCTAGAGCCCTTCTTCCATCCTTCATCGCTCGCAGCAATGAATAAAAGCGGTATTAGAACAGGTGTAACTGGCAGGATGCAACTTTAGACCTCTTGGGGTGATACAAATCATACCTGGAATTTGCCTCATTCTTATGATGTCTGGCAAGATGTTGCCACTTTCTCACAAGAAAAAACATGGTGATGTCTTCATGAGGCTGGAAGAGCAGAAGTCGATAGATTCACAGCACCTGATACAAGAAACCCAGAAAAAAGATTTTTAATAGAATGAAGATGGAAAGGCAAACTCCCCTGTAGTGTGGGCACAACGTCTGCCTAAGATTTGTTCCTTCTCAGCACCACTTAATCCCCAGAAATACACAGTGTATATGTGAGGAAAAGGAAACCAGTGCACAATTCCTTCTTTTCTCTCCAGGTCTTCCAGAAAGACACTGCTTTTCCTTCAGTACAGATGATATCCTTTGTACACAAAAAGGGAATGCACTACTGCCCGTTACTTATTTTTTAACTTGAGAGGAGCATGCCATTAAAAATGCAGAAATTATTTCACTCATTAAAATTAAGACAATTTTTCTTGCAAAAGACTTACAAATACTTGAAAAAAAAATTTCTGTGACAATCCTGTGTGTCACAAGTGGAATACATTTTAGAAGTTAAAATTTTTCCACTTTGTCCTGCAACAGCGTCAATTTTTCATAGGCCATTAGCTGCCAAAACTGAAAACTGTACAAAGATAGAAACAGATTCCTCTCTTCAACAAATGTGAGTGAGGCCATCCTAATCCTTTCAGATGTAGAAAGACTTTTTGAATTTCCAGTTCGAAATACATAGAAACTCAGAAGTAGTGTCATTCTGCCGGAGGAGCTGGATTTCTGTGTTTCTTTTGGCAAAAGAGCACACTCTCCACTGCCTGGAGATAGGAGGAGTGCAGCTTCAGCTGTATCGCTAGTCGAGTTATCCAAAGATCTTGGCAAGGTCTTCAGTAAAGCAAAAAATGAAGAACTAGCAAAATCAGAGGAAAAGGGAAGAGTACATAAAGTGATTTCAACATGTCTTAATACATCATATCAAACTGCAAAATGCCACGCATCTCTTCATGCTTCACCCTTAAATCATCTCACTTAAAGCCCGTGTTCAATTTCTCTCCAAATTTATTTTCTCCTAGCTTTCATTTGTATTGAACGTACCTGATTATGCATCTAGCAGTTCCACTCACACACCAGAAATAAAAAGCTTCTTTACACGGTAATGTAAGCTCGCGAGTCTTCAAGTCTTGCTTGACTTGAAAAATGTTGCAAAAGATGTCTCTTTTGTTCGGAAACGTTCACACAAGCTCGGAATGTGCTTGTGTGTGTTTTCACACATCACCGAGAGATTCAGTTATCCACAGAGGGTGTATCTGTAACCTCATTAACGCGATTCAGCTAAGGAAGAGCCTGGCATTCCCTCCCTCTTCATCTCTAGCAATAGCGAGAAAGTTCTGAGCACAAAATCAGAAGAAAATTTTCCAATTGAGAACTCTGACACTGTTGTGCCGTACTTCAGCAATATTTAACATTTTCTTTCTAAAATGCAAATTACTAGTCTGTGCTGACTAACTACAGACCTGAAAGCTTTCTCACATGGGTAGAAAATAACTGTTCTCTTTATTTCCTTTAGCACAGAAACTCCCAGCACTATGGTAAATAGAAAAGGTCGCAAGACTGACCTGTATATTTTTCTCTCTCCAAGTCCCTTGCTCCTCTTGCATTTCAGTTATTCTTTGAGGTATGAACACAACAGTTTCTTTGAGGCCAAAAAGCCTCTGCCAGCTCCCAAACTTTCCTCCCGAACATGGAGGCAACCACCTGGGACAGGCATGCTCTGACATGCTGCCCTGCAGGCTATCTGCCATGGCCTCAGGAGCAGACAAATGCCTGGCTTGGAAAATGGCTAAATCTCATTTTCTGCTGAGCGACACCTGAAACTCCACTGAGTACAGCACCTATAGCAACTGTGTTTACGATTTTATACCAGCCGGGCAGTCTGAGCAGCAAGGTGTCAGATAAAGACAACGCAAAACATTTCTCTCCCTATTTTCTGTCCCACAAGTCTTCCCAAGGGCCGCAGGATACCAGCTGCTCCATGCCAGAAAGGGATTATCCTGAACAGGCTCTCGGGGCACGTGAAATATTCCCAGCACTGTCACCTACCCAGCTAATTTCATTAGGATGCTCTGAGGACTGCCAGATATCCCTCAAGGCACTTCAACCTCCCAGTCACAAAAGGAACCAATATATAGTACCTTAAAATCATACTGCCACCAATCAAGTGCCTAAATTCCAAAATTCAATTAATTTGGGCACTAAGCAGAAGGTATTAAAAAAAAAAAAGCAGCCTCCTAACTATGTCAAACTCAGTAAGATTGATTCTAGCTTGTTTTCACTTCCTTGCATTTCATAATCTACCCTGTCAACTCTTGTTTTCGTTCATGTGAAAGACCTAGCATGCTATTTTAATGACTATGAAGCCGCTTGCTGCCTCTTGCAAGACAGCAAGCCCGCTCTGTAGGCTGCCGTACCTGAACCTCGCAGGCATCGGGGAGCAGGCGAGCACCAAGAGCCACAGACCAGAGCTTGCTTTGATGGTTTTTAATGGTGAGAATTACCATCAAAGTTTTGTGCAGCTGAAGAATGCTGGGAGAAAACAAGATTATCTGTGTAGCTATCCAGGAGAGCCCCGAAAGGTAATGACTTTGTACCGTCCATGGAAAAGAAAGATCTAAGTTTTCCTCATGAATGTGACACGGGACTCTAACAGCCAGGCATTTGTCACTTTGATATGTGCATGGTCTCCAGAGCTGTCCAGGTGACAAAACCACATCCATTAAAATACACTCTAAATAAAAAGAGACACAACAGTACATTATTCTTAAGACTGCTATGTGTCAGGCAGATTTACAAAAGAAATGTAAACCAGTCCCAGGCACGCCTGTGACTCACTGTTAGCAAATCAGAACAAGGAGATCATGCTACTGTACAATAAGAATTCAGCAAAACATTGTATCATTTTTCATTCTCCTGCATGTACTGTATTATCAGAATTTCTTCTGAAGAATGTAATTTGCTTTCCCATTATAGATAATTGGAATGTGTTTTACCTCAGTGCAATGTCCAGTCAAATGAAACACAGAGGGACATGAGAAAAGAAGAAATCAAAGCACCTCATAGGCTTTTCTTTTGCTGCTTGTAGACATACTCTGATTCACTTTTTTCCACTTTGCTATCTTTAGATATGCAATTTGAAAACAGCTCAGGCAATGCTTACTCATAGTTTTGGTTGGGTACAGTATGCCCTAGAGTGAAAGAAGTAACAAGGATGGCAATTCATTAATAAAAATTATGAAAAATAATATAGAACCATAGAATCATGGAATCGCTTAGGTTGGAAAATACCTTTAAGCTCATCAAGCCCAATCATAACCCTAACCCTGCCATTCCCCCTCCCCCCCCCCAAACCCTGGCCCTCAGCACCTCGTCTGCCCAGCTTTTAAATCCCCCCAGGGATGGGGACTCGACCCCTTCCCTGGGCAGCCCCTTCCAGTGCTTGACAACATCACCACACCATACTATGCTTCTCAAAAACCCCACGTCTCCCAAAAAAATAAGGAAAAAAAACAAGCACAGCTCAGATGTTAAAATTATTCAGGCCATTACAGTGAGATTTCATCTGCCTTTATTTACCACACAAAGCAAATCTCTTCCTTCCCCGCGAGCCTCTTCCCTGCAAGATCTCATTTTACTCTTCTGTCTAAAAAAATGCTTCAGAGATAAAGACATGCAAATCCTCACCTCCACAGACACAGGCCAAGGCACTAATTCCCCCAGTTTAACTTATTTAGTCCACATATAGTTCAGCATAAGGCATCTTCACCTAATTTGTTAAATCAAACCAGTTCTGGAACATTTGCAGTATCAGAGATTATCTTCCGGTCCTGTCTTTTACTGAAAAGTCACTGAGGAATATTAGAAACACATTCAGGTGTGCAGCGTATGCTAAACTGGGGGCCCAATCTTTCTTTAACGTGAGAAGAGGTAATGCTGCAAACTTTGAAAAGCAAAGGAAAATGTGAGAAACAAAGCACATGCGACCAACCACTGCTTTTGGTTTTATTTCTAAATACAAGACATTTCTCATAAACAATATAGTTTGGGGTTTAACTATGGTCCATACAGAGACTCAACACCATGTACAGCATATCATTCACTGGAACAAGAGATTTCTTTAGAACTAGATAAAGTAGATCCAAGGACAAGCACACATCTGGAGTTTCAGATGATGCAAGTGAAAAGCAAGAAAGTAAGATGTTCCCCCCCCCACCCCAATACTGACTACTACACATCTACACATTTGGCTGAGTACTACATTATTCTCATGCCATCTTGCTCTTCTTTGCAGCCATAGCACTGGTGCTTGCCTCCAGCACGTAAGGAAGATGAGGACTAGACAAAGGGCAGTGTGCCCGAGTATCACCTTCTGCTTGAACATTACATGAGCTCTACAGCCTCTCAGTCTTCCTGTATTTGTTATTGCCAGAGCACTCCCTCATTGCATTAAGAGCAATTTTGCTCTCTACACACTCATTAAATACTATTAAGCATAATAATAGCACAAACACTAAGAAATGATAGCCAGGCTTTTGTCACAAGTTCTGTACAAATCTTGATGGTACTGATCCAATGATACTTTGAACCAATCAGTATTTGTTCAACACGCAGCAGAAAGCACAAACGTGCATTCTGAAGAACAGCAATAGATGCTTGACTGTCAGGAGAGTCAAAAGCATTAGAACCATACCTTTTTATTTATTTTTTTTCCATATGACTCATAGAGCCCTTGAGAGCTTTCTTAGTAGCTTGGCTTGCTACAATCCTTCTGCTTCAGAACCCAAATGATACTGTCCAGCCACCACCTGCTTCAATACACCCAAGACTCCTTATCCTACAAAGAAGTTGAATCAAAGCATTATTATTTACTGGCCACGAGGTTATTATCAACATCTGAAAACGGTCTGACTTACAACACGCTACCAGTTCTCATCCTTATCATGCTTTGCAATTGCTGATGACTTCCTTCAGAAGAAAAAAGGCACTGTCACTGTGATTGAGAAGGAAATTTGGTAATGCCGAAACCTTCTTCCTGTGACTGATTTGAGATTAGGCATGTAAAAGGAGAACCACAGGCATTCAAATTCTAGAAAAATGTTAAGTGGCAATTTGCAAGTCAGTATTAAGAGGTGACGTCCATCATCACTCTAATGAGGCTACAAATAATGTAAAATACATTTATCCTTCTATAAAAAGCTATAGCTGCAAGATCTCAAGTGAGTTTCTTCACAACTGTTCTTTCCAAAATCTTTCCATTGGTAAAGCAAGATTTCCTTGTCAATAGCACTCGTAACTTCCCTACAACATAATAAAACATGGGCAATTGCCAAAATGACTATTAACACTTCCACGGGGTAGCAAGGAAATACATAATGCTGATGTCAATGGAAAGTCAAGAGATAAAAACACGGTGCAAAAGAATCACTTTTACAAAATGTACAACTGAGGAAATATTGACATTTAAAATTCACAGTTATTTAGTGTTTTCCATAACAATGCACTCAATAAACCACTGTATAGTATAAACACGGCATCCAAAACTAGAACCAACTCCAAGTCAGGTTTCAGATGTTTTGGTCAGACCCAGGCAAAGCGAGGTGAGTGACAGTGTCGCCTCCAAATAGGGAGAACGGTTTGTTAAAAGAAGGAATTTGTACAAGCTATCGTGATTAAAATCCCTGTTGTGGCTACAGGGTGTTTATAAAGCTACTAAAAAACAGATGAAGGTGAAAAGCCAAGTTAATGCCAGTAAGATGGGTTCTTTCAGACCTGCACTAAATCACCATTAGTTGCTACAGAATCTCCCTGGTTTGAAATCCTCTGGATCAAGTCATGACAAAGCCTGTAACAGAAGCTCATCTATTCGGAACCAGACTTTTTCCCACTCCCCCATTCAATGCTTTGGCATTTTACTATAGTCACGATGGCTTACAGGCACAGGTAAATAGTACTGTCTATATTACAGCAAGTGACATAACTTGAAGGACAACATAGGCTTTTGGGCACAGAAGACCTTTGTAAACCAGGGACAGGAACACTTCTCTTGTGTATTCTTCATGCAGTCTTTATCTTTCTAAAACACCTGCACTTCTAGAGAGTTCACAGAAGTCCAGTCTACGTCCCAAGTCTTGCATTCTGACTCTTCAGAAAAAGATCTGTACTCCCTTTCAGTTATCCCTGCGGCCCAGCCTCCATTTCCAAATGTTCTGCACCATAAATTTCTTGGTTTTAAACCTATCAAGCCTGGTAATGGTTTTCTCTGGGCCCAGGATCACTGCCATAAAGCCCAAATGGTACAGGACATCTGACGCTAAATTCTATAGATTTGGGTTCAGGAGTACTGGGAGAAAACTGACAACCCTACTCACAGTGGCACTCTACATCCTGCGCAGAAGAAATCCATGTCTTTCCACCATCCAATTAGGAAAAGCAGCAATTTGTGGCCCAAGCAGAAAAATTTAGGTGAGAAACACCTAACTGTGAGTTCCTATTTGAAAAGAGAAACTCTGCAAGTCAGTAGCACTGTAAGTCAGAGAGGCGTGGGAAATCACACGGGGAGAATCACCAGAGACCCCTCTTTCACAATACCCTCCCTACCTCGGTCTGTTGCCTTGTGCCTTTTAAACGAGAACGCAGTTTTTCCTGTGATGAGATTGTGGCAAATACACAGAATGATTTACACTTAGATACTCAAAGGTTAGAATAAAAGGAGCCAGAAAAATAGTCAGTACAAAAAGACAGAGTTTAAAAAGACAGCTTTTATTGACACTGTCTGCACATTTTTAAACTCTACCCAGCTGAGAACAACTCAGTAGGACGTGGGGAGATTTTTTATTGTGTACGTCAAATGGCTTGAACAAGACCTTGAGTCTTGGCCTCTACACCATATGGCTCCACAACTAATAATTACTATAAGAATCTGTTATTAATAAGCATTAGGTAAACTCACATTTTAAAATCTCCAAGATACAATACAGGTAAGGGGTGAAGTTGGCCCATAAAGAAAAGAAATATTGAACATATTTGATTAGAAGACTCCTACATACTTTTTAGTTCATTTGCTGCACTGGAAGACTGGGGGAAAAATGCGTTAAGCTTAGATCAGTGGATTTCTTAGCCAAGCTGCTGAAAATAGTTTGGTAAAAAGAAGTAGGTGACCTAAGTGCGCATTTTGTTGTTTTAACAATAGAAGATATTTATATTTTATACCATTTACCACTGTCATTGTGCAATAAGACTTTGAAACAAGATGAAATTGAAATAGCATTTCTGAGGAACGATAAATTGCAGGTGAAACCTACAGTGCTAAATGGAGAGGGGAGCATTCAATCTATTCTTGATGATAGCTGGAAATGTCAGAGAATAAAAGAAAAAAAAATGTTCGAAGCATATATACATACACCTTTGCATATGGTATCTTTTCACTCTTATGACGAATCACACTGATTTTCTTTTTATACTGAATCAAACTTCTGTGTGCAGTCTAGTTGGACAGCGTGCTCTCCAGTAATGCAGTGATGCAGGCTACATAAACAGAACTCAAAGATAAATCAGATAAAATTCATGTCCCCAAATAATAATGCATTACTTTAAAGGGGGCATGTAAACATACATGGATTTGTTTACTCTTTAGGAAAGAAATGGGCAAATATTAGGTGAGCAAATATAAATAACAACATACTCTGACTGGTAAATGAGTATCAATGCCCCAGATTCTAAAAATATTTAATGGTGTCTACAGCACATCTGTATATGCATGTATTTATATAAATGGTTAAAATTATCACAATATTTCTATGCCAAATTCTGATAGAAAATTCACATTTTGTTTCAAGATGTGGTGGTTTTAGAAGTTTATGGTTTTTCTTTAGGTTATAGGCAAATATACTGTAAAACGTCAGGACGTGAGGCAGCATGAACCCAGCAGAGCACTAACAAATACATTCTGCACTGTGCATGCTTTGACAGTCTTGGTGAGCTACACGTAGCGTTCGCTCTTATTTCATAAACCCTTTTGTAACTTCTGGAGAGAAAAGGCATTGAATTACAGCTCCATAAAGAAGATAACACTGGTGGGAATGACAGATAAATATTTTTGTTGCCTACTATAAGCACACTAAACATAATCAACTAAATATTCTAGGGCAGCTGTTTATTTACAAACAAATAGGGAGATTGTTTTAAAATAACAGACAGTAAGCTACTGTTTTCTATTCTAAAAACCATTATGAAAAGCGAAGAGGAAAAGTGAAGGTCATGTTTTGTATTGCAGCTAACAAGAATCAGTTCTTTTATTACAAATGGAAAGGATTTAAAAACAAGTATTACAAGCAGTATAGAATACCATCCCCTAACAGATACCAAAACTATTTCTGTATGTTCCCAGCAAATCTCTTGATTGTTACAAACAAAGCAGCTTCCTGATGACTTTGAAAGAGTGGTTAATATCAGGCACAGCAGAAAAACTTACTTTCTTCTCTCCCAAAAGAAGGAAATTTTCAAGGTGCAGAGGCCATTGTTGTACCACTGAACACTTAATAACAACGCACCTATCTGTTAGAAAAACATCGTCATAAACCTGGTTTGGGTTTCCGTTCATGTACAGTACTCTACTATGCAAAACACTTAGGAATAATGTGAGGACCATCTCTAACTACACAAAACCATTTGATTCACATATAGGAGTGACGTCGGGGTTTGCACAAGGCCATACCAAGGTCATATTGCAAGAATGCATTTGGTTTGTCCTGGAGTAGGAGAGAGAAGGTATTTTTAGCTTAAGCAACTTGGCTTGAACTTTTTTCCCCCTCAGTCAGCTCAATTCCACGCAGAGCTATTCGTGCTCAAAAATAACTGTTTCATATTCTGGGAAGCTATTTTCAGGATGTATTGTTTCGCTATTCGACCATACTGATGATATGTAGGAAGTTTAGTGGAGAAAATGGGAAATTGAGGCCGGAGGGAAGGTGGAAGAGGGATGTTAGTATTTCAAACTAAATCTGCCATGATTCTTCACAGCCATACTCCTGGCATACAGTAAAGTTGAGTCCACGCTTTCTCGTAGCCACATGAAATATTGTTGCCTTCTGTGATTGCTTACCATACCCTCCAAGACCTTCTACTACAACTGCTCATGTAAACACTCCTGAGCCTGGATCTTGTCAGAGTAATACAGGATAAAGAAATCCGTCCATAAGAACTGTTTATGCATACCTGGGTCAGGTTTGGGATGCAACAGCCACACGTGGAGCTGAGGGAAGCCAAACCTCTGATGCGTGGAGGCAGTCGAGCAGCTGTGACCAGCAGTGTCCTCCTCACTGCTGCCATCGCGCCATCCCCCCTGGCCTCAGCCTTTTGCTGGCACCGTTTCCAAACCAGCGCTTGGCATCAGGATGCAATAAAGATCAATCAGGTCATCACTCATACAAGCAGGACGATGCCAATGTCACATTCATATGGACACAGGGTTTCTCTCTGTTTTCAAAAGCCAAGATGCTGTGCCAAGATATTTAGAAACTTAAGCCTGTTAATTGGGGTAAGTAAGGTTATTTTTGCTCACTGGCCCAGTACTGACATTAATGGAGTTATGATCCCCTCTGCCATCGTAGGGGACTCAGCTTATCCTTACTGACTCTTCCTTCTGAAGCCTTTTGCCAGGTACTTTGAAAAGGGATTAGTTTAGCTTTCCCCATGAGCAGTTTCAAAATATTATTGCAATGTGTTTCTGGAGACTAAAGGATGAGTTACTGGAGACTTCTCATCAGCCTCTGCCTTCTGGAAGTGCAGTTCAAGGCGCTGTTTTGATTTGCAATATACATGTCAAACACAGGGCATTTTTGCCTCTCGTGATCCCTAGAAAGAAGAATTAAGCACTCTAAAGCAGTGTAATATTTACAGTAATCTAAAACTTCTGAGAATCAGACGAGGTCTCTTCAGTGTGAGGTAAATTCACAAAACCTATCTGGGTTCCCAAGATAGTAAAGTAATACTGCAGAGATTATATAAAAATGTTGATTCTGCTCTATACAGAAATATAATACTTCTTAGTTCTGTTCTTTACAAAAAACCATAATACTCAGCTTTTAGGTTTTATTAGTATAATGCAATTACTAAGAGTGTAGTGCTGTAAATAAATAAAAAAAAATCCCAACATTTAAATAAAGATATTAGAAAATATGTTTTCCCTGAAAGGAAACAGCAATCATCAGTTTGTATTACAGCCCATGGCAACAGCATCCTCCAACATTTCATCCCAAGCGTTAGAGCAGCGTGTGTCTGCGGGGAGCTCTGGGATACAGCAGACCTTGAACTGGAAAGAGTGCACAGGCTTAGGACAGGAACTGAACACCACTCTATTAAATTGATATATTTAAGCAGACAAAATGGTTGGCATAAACGTTTCAAATTAAAGGTAAATAAGATTCTACTGAGACTGTTAGCGCTGGCATTGCAGATAATTTATTTGCGATATTAAATGATCACAAATGGCACAGCCCTTTTATTACCTCCTACCCTTAACGTAAAAACAAAACAAAACCGAACCTCACTGCATTAATGTAATTTGTTCACTACCATTCCTCTCTCCCTAAGTCACCTATATCTAAAATGCAAGCCTGAATCTATTTCAAAAAGCACTCTGACCTTATTTCTGTTGAAGTTCAGATATTGACCGGGTCTAATCTAATTGTGACATCTCACAAGGTAGTAACGCAGAACATGGGGAATACTTACACTACAAACACCATTAAAAAGATGGCAATATTCGTAGTCATTAGCTTGGTATTTGTCTGAGCAAACAAAAAACTTGCTTACAACACACAAAGACATCCTTGTCTTCCATAATTTATTCCCAGGCTGGGATATAGCAGAGGAGCCTGCTAAGACCTAGAAATGCTAGGATTAAAAAGAGCGCCAATGCATCTTAAGATCACGTACATGAAAAAACCCCACTAAGGTATCAAAAGGTATGAGCACAGGCCTTTGCTAGGAGGAAGTCACTTACCCTACTTGTAAAGTGATCAGAGCATAAGGAACTGATCGTTAGCTTGACGCCACTTTGAGGCGTTGGTCTGTCTTTTCTGCTAGCAAGCCATGGGTATCAAGGGGTTCCCCAATTCCCCAAGAGCTTCCCACAGCTGTGGCCAAAGCCAGCCCAAATTCTGCTGGTATAGCCCACGCTGCAGTATCGGGATATTGTCGGGGAGTAGAGCATACTATGGGAGGGACAGTCGGCGAGAGGTTTAACTTACTCCTCTTGGCTGTTCGTTCCTGGAGCATCCTCGTTCTAGAAGAGGCAGAACCTCTCTGTTTTCTTCTGACAAAACTACTTAAGTTTTGCTGCCGTGTCTCCTGCTACCAGCCATTCCAAAGTAACATTTTTTGTGAATGTTTTAGAACATTGTACTTAACTATTCAGTGACATTTGCTTTGAAACTGTAGGCATTCTTTCACCTGTCTAATTAATGCAGTGTATAATACACAGGGGAAATTAAACTTCTGGGGCTTTTTTATTGCCAGCTGTAAACATATAAATTCAAATTGTACCACTCTTTTGTAAATTTTTAGTATGTCATACCAGACTGATAAATGAGTTGGATTACAAACTGATTTCCAAGAGAACAATTCTACTGTTTTAAAATCGCCGATCCCATCGCGCAGCTGATAAAGAACAAGCTGTTACACTCTTGTAGTTGTTTCACTGTTTCCAGCTACCAGCTCATGCCTTGCGTCTCAGCTTGAACATCCAAGGAATCACCCAGTTCTTCTCCTCTGCAAGGCCTGCTATAGCACAGTACCGTTGTAGTCACGCGTTAAGGGGGTAGTGGTAGATATTTAAGCCACCTTTTTTAGTGAGTGCACTTTTTTTGCCCCAAGTATCCAACACTACTAGGAGACTCATTCTATGGAATGAAACAGTACTGCATATGCTTTACGAAATGCTGTATATGCAAAATAGTATTTGTCTTAAAAAACTGAATGAAACTACTTCAGCAAGTCATGGCAGGTCTCCTTCTGCTCCTTAGCATTCTTAGTAGTTCTGCTTTGAATTGCCCTGACTTCCCTTTATACTTGGGGTTTGCGTGTGTGCAGCCGGTTACCCCAAAATTAATTTTGCTAAAAAGTTGCTTGTGTTTAGGTGGGTACCTCCCCAGATTCTCACAGGCTCCTCAGCATCCCTGTTTTACTTCCCTGCCTCAGCGCACTCTCTTTTTTCCCAGATCGAGGTCTGTTAGAGAAGTCCCAGCAAACCTCCCCATGCTGCACTAGTTCGGAAGGGTATTTGCCAGGTTGATGCCTCCCCCAAGCAAGGCCCTCCATCCTGTTTCCAATCCGCTTCCCTGGCCAAGCTGGGGCATTCTGGTCTGGCATACTGGAATCAGTTAAGTTCACAGAGAAACCAACCTTTCGTCCTGATCGGGGATGGGACATGTATTTCCTTCCTGGTGCTCCCGTGTGTCTTTAGCTTCCAGGGGTACTGCCGAACATCGTGCCTCCAGAAAACTGCCTCACACGCATCTCATTTGCTAGATTTATGCTAATACAACCTCATGCATTCATTGGTTTATAAAATTAGGTTGATGTCAAGGCTTAGTTAGGCTGCGCAGGCTTTTGTAGCGTCAGGAGCAATCATTGGTATCTTCTCGGCCTTACGTGATGGCACACTTTTATAAGATTATCAGCTCAGCAAATTTCCCTTACTCAACAAATGGCGAAGTACTGTGCTACACAAAATCAACCTTAATGAACACGATGTCTTCTAGGTAGACAGTAAACATAATACAAGAAAACATATAACTTGTATCCTTTTTGCCAATGTTTTTTCCTGTTAATGAAATAAAAAAATAAGCCACAAAAAAATATGAATAAACAACCTTCCTTAGAAAATCAAGCTGCACACTGGAAACAAGGATCAAATCCTTGATTTACATACACTGAAAGAATTTTTTTTTCAAAGGCATTCAGGACACTGCACCATGAAAATCAAAAGCCTGAGGATATTGACGGTAAAGAAGTTAGTATGCTCATGAGCTAACCCTGACCACTGGCATACGATTCATAGCCAAATATCACGGAAGTCCAGGTATTTCTTTTTGTATGATTCTCTGAATAATTATTGTAGAATTTTCTAGCAGAAAAGTACACATTCCTTAGGTTTCTCACAGCAAAAAGGAGAATAATGCACCTATCTGTGGAGCGGTTGAATGAGATACAGGACATCGGTCCTATTAAAATGTTAATCAAATGTATACATAATTCATCAATTATGTATACAACAGAAGAAAGGACAAATAGACATTTAAAATTTGATTACTGTTTTATCCACACGGAGCAGAGCTGGCTGCAAAATCCCCTGCTATGCTTCAATTTACAAGACAACATTTTAGAACTTAAAATAGATTTGCTATGGTAGGCTACTGGATCTTAAATTTGAATGTAAATATACCTATTTAAATATACGTGAACCAGCATAAAAGGTGGCTAATGCCCCAGTTTCATTAGTACTTCAGTTCCAAAAGGTAAAGCTGTTAGATCAGTTCAGGAGCCCTCTGAGGCAGGGAGTGACAAGTATTGTTATTTTTGTAAAGCCACATTCATCAGCTGTTTACAAATGGGACATACTTCCAGAAACGCGCATTGCGGGAATGACTAATTTATCAACTTGTATTCAAAGCTGCTGGCCCAAGGCTATGGCTTAGCATTTAATTAAACAAGTATACAAAATCATTCATTAGCTGATCACATCTCACTGGACAGGCTTCCTCGGACAGCCGTCTTGATGCCTTCTGTCCCAGGGCCATGAACTACGACTGCAATCAAAACCACAAGCGAGTTTACCAGCTCAAAGCCAATCCGTCATTTATCTGAGTTACCTTCAGAGAGTGGGTCATTGCTGACCTCAGGCTGTTGGGCAACTTTCTCTGCGCAGGCCAGAGTAGTGACCAGCAACACAAACATCAGACCATCATTTCTTAAACTGGACATAAAACAAGGTTATTTGAAAGTCAAGAAAAACATATTTAAAAGTCGTAACTGGAAGCCTAAGTAACTTGAAACTTGATTTGTGCACATCGCTGAGTATTCACTGTGACATTTCAAGCACTGAAAGGAACACAATTCTTTTTAGACTGGATGGCTACTGTAAATTCAAATAGCTATTTGATCTAGAATTTATAACAATGACTGGCCGGGTAAATTCTTCTGCCGTAGCCTCACATCTTCTAACACATTTAATGGGTTCTTATCCTTTGAGTCTTGATGATGTAGCTTCCCTGCATGATGGAATGGAGTAGAAGCCCAAAGAACAGAATTTGGTTTTATGACTTTAATACCCAAGGTAATCCAAAGCACTTTAGAAAATAATTAATTAGATGCCAGTGCTGCAGTGACCGTAGGTAACTATAAAAGTGATTATGTGCCCAGCAGGAGTTCTCAGACACTATAACAGTATAAACAAATAGAACAAAACATTACTTTGTATTTCTGGCATTTGGGCTAGATGGCATCTAGTCACCATGTTGTATTTCTGACAAATCTCTCTCAATCGCATTGTTTATAACGTTATTCCAGCTGCTTTTCTCTCCCTGTTTGCATTGTCCGTCACGTCTATGCATTTACCCTCATGTGAGTGTTAGTCATCTTGGATGTCCCTCATTACTGCTCCCAAAGACACAAATCATCTTCACTATTTCTCTAGTTTTCATCAGATTCCATCCATTACTTGTGACTGGATCTGCCTCTGGTGTTTTTCTCAGTGCGCAACAGTAGACGGTTTTCCGTTTGCTCGCTAAATGACCTTGCCATTTGGAAGCACTTTACAAGTCTAGTATCTTCCCTCAGATTTGATCGATACAGTCTGGTGGGGCACAGAGTGTGAACCTTTCCATTTCAAGCCTATTAATCAACATTCAGGATTCTCTACTCTTCTTATACAACGATTCTTAACACTTCCAAAGACACCGCTCTTCAGATTATCTCCCCATTGGTTTTTGGTTTGGTTTTTTGGTTTGGTTTTTTTGAGTCTCTACTTTCTTCTATAGCTTTTTTGTATGTTTCTGCATTTCAGAATTAAATAGCATGTCTACATTTTCCCTTTCTGTGCAAGCCTACATCACTGCTTCCTGATAAAAGCCCGTTGTTTTTTCCACTTTTAGTTATGCTGCCCTTTAGCTAATGTGCATGACTAAAACTGATCCCAAAATCACTCCCGGTATCTCAGAACTGTCTCACCATACTTCGCAAGAAGATCCCTCAGGGCTGAAGTTAATGAAGCCCAGTCTGGCTGAGCAGAGGGCAGCATGAAGAACTACAAATCCTGAGTAGCTGGCCAGAACCTACATGTATCTAGGTTGCCAATATAATTATCTGGGCTTTCTATAGAAAGTAAGCATTTTTGAGACATCAGCCTTCTGTCAAGAACTGGTACTGGCAGATAGGGACTGAGCCAGAGAGGAAAAGACGCGCCCACAGAGCACTGTCACTGAAAAGCCATTTCCTGAGGAAACCAGGCTGAAGCCTCTCTTTTGTTTCAGCTTTTTGAATACAAAGGGTCATTGTATTCTTCTGCGATCCTGTTTCTAAAATTTGGCAATGGAAACTTGTAGTTATCAGGATTTAAGCTAACCAGGATCCAATTCACATCAGTACAAGGCTGGAATTGGGTTTCAGTTGGTGTAGCCTGGAACAGAACTGACCTCAAAACCGTTTTTTTCCAGTTTTAACCCATGTGCCTAACCTCCCTTCCTCAGATCATCTTGAAGACGACACAATTTGATGACAATTCACCCTCATAAACCCTGGGCTATGAAGATGCCTCAGTGAAGCTAACAAAGCTCCCTTGCACTGAGTAAGTGGGTGTTTTCACTTGGGTTTGCTTTTCTTTTTTTTTTTAAATCAACCCCCTAAATTTTCTCTTTGTTTTTACGATTAAGGGTTACAGGCGTCTTTCAATTCCAGAGCAAACAGCTTTAACTGATGGGTTTCTTGAGCACTTACAGAGTGTAACATTATTTACCTTTATTCAATCTCGCATTGTTTCCTGTAGTGTTTGAACCACTTTTACAAGGATGAATCATCTCTTCTTCCAGCTGTCATGCATTATTTATTCTAATGCCCTATACACTTTATTTTCTGTTTTATCTTGACCACAATAATTTTATTTACCCAATGGAAGATTGTGCCTTTGCGTATGCCTCTTTTTTTTCATTTTGTACAAGACAATCACAGGTTCACTAATTCTGCACTGGCAGTTCTTCACCATTCCTTCTAAATTTATTCTGCTTTTACTCACGCATCACCTTGACAGCTTGGAATGTGATATTCTCCCACGCAGCACCATAATCCAGGCCTGGTGCAGCACTCCCCAGCCAGCTGTGGGGCGGGCAAGAGCAGCATTTCACTAGGACCTAACATAATGACTCCTGGACAGTATCAGGATTTAAGGGAATAATAATTACTACAATAACAACAGCTACCATCGCTGGACTACTTTAATACGCTGTCTCAGGCTAGGGACTAAACAGCTGTTAGACCAAGGTATGCCAAAAGGAAAAGACCCTCGTTTCTAGTTGGGAGTTATGGGGAGGGGGGCTTATGGCAGGTGCGCATAACAAAACAAATTCACAAAACTAATCCTCTTTCTGCAGAGCACCTACACACATAATACAAGAGCTACTAAGGGCCCAGGTGAAGCACATTTTCATCACGCGGAGACCATTCTTGCAAAATCTCCACTTCCATAAAGAAGAGTTAAACTTTATTGTTCAAGGGTAAAGTAACTGATGCTTTAACATTTGCAGCATTAGGATGCATTAGCTAGGTCTTTACATGTTTCCTGATTTTATTAAGTTTTATTACCAGACCATGATAAAGTTTGCAAACCGGTAATTTTGGTGATCTACAGTAAGTAATGAAATGAGAAGAAAATCATGTTAAAACAACATTAAAAGGGAGAGTCATTCTTAACTGCAGAGAGTAGGAAGCTGCAAGCAAAACTCCCATTAACAGTAAACACAGCAGATTAAAAAAAAAATTCCTACATATTTGCTAAAACAGACTCAGTGAGATTTCCTTGCATTAAGGAGGACCACAGGAGTACAAGTTATTTTCTCCTCCTTACTGTGCTGGGCTTACCTGCTGTTGCTCACTTTTACAATTTTCATGCCATTAGCAAAAACTCTTATTTTAAATTTCACATGTATATAAACCTGTGTACACCGTGAATTGCGGTGGAGAGTTTATGAGCTGACAGAAGAGTATGTAGGAATGTGTCCTGTGCCAAATCATTAAGGAGGTTGCTTTACAAAGCTGACTGGTGGGTAATATTAGAAGTTGAACAGAAGTTCCTCAACTAAAGAAATGCTGAGGTGCCCTCATCATTCACTGTTTTAAACTACATTATGTTCAGATAAAAGAAAAATTAAGGTGGCCTCTTGAAAGAATATTACTTAGGTGCTTCAGGCCTCTTAAGAAGTTAGAGGCTTTTTGTTTCGAATCTTTAGCTCCTGGGGACTCTAATTACTGCTATGCTTGCAGCGTGCTGAACTTCACCGAAACAGCCAGTCCTGCTCTCTACCCATCGCTATTTGCCACTGGCATCTTCTTTTGCCTGGGACACCTACAGTGTCACGCGTATCTTTTTCATTTCCACCACCATAGCTACAAGCTAAAATGTCGGGATGGCTGTTTACGTGGCAGAATGACACCAGAGTCCCCCCCAGTAGGCAATACTGAAACTCATTAACCAGGAAAAGAGCCCAACAGTCACAAAGTAAGAGGAAACCACCAGGTCGGGGAGGGGAATAAAGGGGCAGGGAGATGAAAGCTGTACTTTGGGGTGTAATGGACTGATACGGGGGCTGTTCTACTGTCCAACAACGATTCATAGGTTTCTTAAGCAGGGACAAATGCAGTTCAGCATTTGTCAATCAGTCCCGAGCATGGTAATTTGGGGGTGGACGACATCTGGCTGTTTCATTACCAGAGAAGGAACAGCGTGAGAGGCTCCGAGGCAGGCAACCAGGGTAACCCTCGCAGAGGAGGCTTCATTACCGAGGGTCTGGTCACAGTCAGGCAGAGGATTAGCAGCTTGACCTCATGCCTCAAGTTGCTCCAGGGCAGGTTTACGTTGGACATTGGGAAAAATTTTTTCACCGAAAGGGCTGTCAAGCACTGGAAGGGGCTGCCCAGGGAAGGGGTCGAGTCCCCATCCCTGGGGGGATTTAAAAGCCAGGTAGACGAGGTGCTCAGGGACAGGGTTTGGGGGTGGGATGGCAGGGGTAGGGGAACGGTTGGGCTTGATGAGCTTGAAGGGCTTTTCCAACCTAAACGATTCTATGATTCTATATAGATTTATTCACTTGAAGACAATGTATCCCTTTTTTTCTTCCTGCTTTCAAATTATCTTAGTTTTTGGCATCACATGAAAGAAGAAAAATTTTGGATATCTAAATGCCTCATCCTAATGAGTTCCCCAATTCCTCCATACTCTTTAGTCACTCAGGTACTTTTGAAAATGTCTTTTAGCAGCAGACTAAAACGATGATTTTCCAGCAGGCCCCTGCTTTTCTTTGTTTTAATGTACAGCCACACTTAGCGCATATATTCAGCTTCACTCTTCATAAAGAGTGAAAATCACCTCTGTCAAACGCCAGAACAACTACACAAATTAAATTCCAATTGTAAGTGAGACTCTGCCGAGCCTTTGGCTCCGTGCTCGCCTGCCGAAGAGCAGCGACTTCCATACTAAATGAATTTCCCAATAAAACCCTGATCAGCAGACAATCATTTCAGATCTGACTCCTGACAAGGATTTTTACTGACAACAGAAGATGACAAAAAAAAAAAGTCCCTAAGCGTCATAACAAGCCATCTGCCACCGTACGTTCTTTCAGACAATTAGTTATCATGTACTGGTTACTCTCATTTTCAGCATTTCATTCCTACAGAAACATTTTGACAGTTCTTCTTCCATTTTATTCATGGGCAAGCAAGGTTAATATTTTCTGAAGACAAAAACTAACTTCACTGTTTAATTTTCTATATAGTCATTGACACATGTCTTTTAGTCTAATACCTAGGGTTTGTGTTCTACGTAGAGCCAAAAATCCCTGATTAGCTGGAATGGTCCTGAGGCTTCAGAATGAGTAATGCGAGAATGAGTTCTGGTTTGTTTTCAAACTACTTTTTAAAAATTCAAAGGATGGATTTAATTAAAATGCAGACTCTTTTCCAAAATTCCTCATAGTCCTTATTGCCAACCTACCCCATGCATATCAATTCTTGAAAAATTAACTCTCCTTCCCTAGCAACATTTTAGGGAACTGCTTTGTGAATTAATTAGTAAGGATGGCACACTTAATAGGCAAATTCCTGGAAATTAATTTTAATTTTTATTATATACTTTGCAAACCTAAATTCTCAGATTCTCCTCCAAGTTTGCTAGCTTTCTCTGTAGCCATACACAAAAATAAAGCCATAGTTCCAGAAGCTTCCAAGGCCCACATAAACGCAGCCCAAGTTTACCTATGTTATACTGCTTATGGACAGGAAGACCAAGTACTATCTTTCGCTTGCATCTTTCTCAGTTTTTCAGTCGAAATCTTTTTTTACGAAGAATATTGATCAGTTCTTGAGTAAATTCCGACCTAGGAATACAAGGATCAGGTATTCTTCGTGCCACATAACATGCTTTAATAAATGTAAACATGCGTCACATGATCCGCTCCATGGTTATATCACTGCAGATACATGGCTGAAATGGAAATAACAAGGCTTGTGCCTAAGGAAACTATAGTTTAGATGATATAAAAATTCCCTTTGCTTTCAGGTAAATCGCACCCCTTTAGTTGCCCATAAATTCTCAAGAGAGCTCTTTGCAGTTGTAGTAATTTTCCTCAAGAAAACTGACGTATAAAACCACAATCTTAGGTAAGCAGAACAAGACTGAGGAGTGTCCTCAGCACGACTGCCCCAAGTAATGGAAACAAGACACTTTCCCAATATAAAGAACAGAGTCCATGTGCCACCATGCCAGTCCTCCACCAGCACACATACAGCATCACTCCAACATGAAAACTTGCACAAGAACAAATCTAGCTATCACTCTTCCCCCGTTCTCCTCCAAATGCCTCTCCAACTTAAGGATCCTCCACAGAGCACGCTACCGTGGTGAGGAAACCTGGCCCTTCCCTGCAGAGAGCAACGCCACGGGCTCCACACCGCCTCTTCAAAACCACAACTGCCTTCCAGCGCCTGCACCTCCTAACAGCGGGCATCTGAAACAGGGAGTAAACCTGTCTGTGATGCTTCTCCTCAGGGTTTAAAACCAAAAGAAAATTGAACCAGCTCTTTTATGTCATGTCATGAAGGCACTTGCTGCTTTGATTTTCAAAGGCTTCTCTTCTTTCACTTCATTTCTAATCTTCTAATATGGAACTTTCATGTTTTGTGGTCATGAATTTCTTTTAAGGATATTGGTTACAGTTCCCTTTCATCCCCAATGCAGAACAGTTGTTCACACACCCTGAAAAATTTATGCTACCTGCAATGTCTGTGAATCAGAGTTTTTTAATGTGAACATAGACACAACAGTAAGCTCACCTGTATTTGTTATACATTTTAAAACAAAACTCTCTATCTCTTCTGTAAAGTTTTTGGTGCATCAAAAAGAAGAGCTTCTCTGGAGGAAACTGATTGAAGTCAAAATGAACAGCATTTTCTTGTTCCAGGAAAAATGACATGTACTTTCCTTATTTCAGCAAGTACAGGTGAGGCGAGAGAATACAAATCTAGGAAACCTTACCCCTGAAAGGCACCATCTGTTTTTCTGAGCTCAGAAAAATGTTCCCAGCCCTGTTCTAACTCCTTAAGATGAGAGCTGAGATTGTCAAGGAGTGATAGATGAAAGGTGGGGAGACAGAGGTCCAGAACCCAGGGGATTACAGTAATAATTCAAGGTTACAGAGAGCTTTGCATCCCAGTCCCTCCAACCTGAGCAGCCTTTCTGAGAAGTGATCTGGAACATCTGCCAGAAGCAGCTCTGTATTTCTTCATAGATGCCAGTGAAGAAAAAGACAACTTCAGGGAATTATGCACAAGAATTTAGACAGATTTCAGTTCATGTGCAAGCTTGGCTGACTAAATTTGTGGTCCTTCTGAGCAGCAAACAAGTGACTTAGTCTTTCCTATCCCCAGCAAAGGAAGATATCAAACAAGTGCTCTTACTGCAGCAGAATGAAGTACAGGGCTTCAGGAATGATTTTTTTTTTTTTTAAAAGAAAAACAGACCTCTCGCTCCCAAGCATTTGTGTCTCTGTCTGTGGCCTGTGCTAGCTATTGCACTGTGCATCAAAAAACCCAAAAATTCCTTATCGGGGACTTGAACATGGGCTTCCCTTTTTTCAAGCCAGTGCTATAACCACTGGCACTTCTAAGCCAGCTGCTCTGCAGGGAAGGAACTGTAATATATACAACATGAAACAGAAACTTGAGAGCCTTCTCACCATCCTTACCACGTTACAATGATGAATGTGTTCATTTGCTCTTCTCTAAACTATGCTCAGCCAGTTCCAATTAACCAATATGGGGAAAGGAGATAATAAATAATACCAGTTTCAGAGGTGTGCAATTCTAAATGACACCAGAGGGCACCAGTGGCCCTGTACCCCCACGCTGTGCTATCCAAGCCACTACAGCCCTGCTCAGCACCTCGCTCCTGCACCGTGTCCCCAGCCGGGGACAGCACCAGCTGAACCAGCACTGGGGAGACAAGACACGGCCCATGGGCAGGTCACAGCCATGCTCTCCACTCTCAGCCACCTCCAACAAAAACCCCAGCCCCAGTGAGGGGATCTCATACGATGGGAAGATTGGGCAGAGGAGGTGTCTGCAGCAAGGTGATATTCCCCGGGAACCAGTTACTGCCACCTCACCTAGCCCTGCTCTTTCTCAATAAATCACAGAAACCCTGATAGTGAAGCGAAAGCTGCCGAGTTTGCTTAGTTCCAAAAGTCAACCAACATTTTAACATTCTTATTTCAAAAGGATGAAAAGGTAACAAGGGAACTGTGCTATGACACAAGCACAGCCAAACCAGTAAAGTGTTCTGGGCCACAAGAGATGACGGTCTCACACTGTCTGAAGAAGAGGACTCTGACTTGTGACGATTGCTTCTTCACACTACAGAAATTAGTTCTCCCCATTTGTTAGGATTATCTGACAAACCACACTCACCTTGTGCTAGTTCTCAAACAGCAAAAGGCACAAATCAGAAACTTCAGTCTTTTATGACCTTACAGTCACCTCCGCCAACCCTCCTGCATCACAAACACAGTTTTTTGGTTTTGTTTTTTTTTTTTTAATTTTTGCAAGAAGCCAAATAAATTGAAGTCTTAGGTCTTTTAAAAATACACCTAGAGTCTTGATTTAGGTGCTTCCAGTACTAGAAAATCTGTAACACCTCAATGTAACTGCTACACGAGTTAATGAGTTTCAATTTGCACCTTTTTTTTGCTTTTAATTAGGCCACTTCAATTTCAAGTTATCCTATTTTTTTACTCTTTTGTCCAGCCCAGTGAGAAACCCTTAGGCTGTTGACTGTCTTCTCCTTTTTTGTTATAATCATTTGAAAGAGGAGACTTAGAAAGTGAAAAAACCAAAGGACAATTCCTACTTTAAGGCACATTTCTATAGGCTGTATTTCATAAGTAACGCTATTCTGCAGCCCTGTTGAATTTTCCTACATCTTTTTTAAAATGTGACAACCAGAACAAGGCACAAAATAAGGCTTTTCTTCATAGAAAATTCAGCAGATTAAAGATGAATTAAAGATGTGAACGTGAAGGATACTGCATCTCATTGTAATCTCTTAAATGAAGAAACAAATTGGTTGTCACTTACTGCAAGTTAATCTTAGAGCATCTTTACTACACGTCTTAACTCATATCAACTTTGCTGACTGTTTCCCATGGAAACAAACTCTATTCCAAGTCACACGACACCAATGTCAACCATATCCACAAATATTTCTGCCTTACAAAAGCACAATTTGTATCTCGTTTGAATGCAGCAGTGTTATGATCACCGCCATGGAAGTCCATGGCAAAAAGAGGCACTGGGCTTGAGAGAGAGGAGGACAAATCATATTTGCTAAGCTGTACGAAGGCTGAGCTTCAGCAGCACCTGCAACACGCAAACATACTCGATCACCAAAGAGCAAAGAGAAGAGCGGCAGCCAAATTTCCATCTCCTGCCTCTCAGTGCCAATGCGATAAATCAAGGATGTTATAACAAGATGGGGAAATGTGGAAGAAGAGCCTGTAGTATCTGAGGAAGAGTTTCAAAACAAATTTTAGATTAACCGGATATAATGTATACATAGCAATAAAGCAGGAAAAAAAGGATATCTCCTGATATTCTATATTAATTCAGACCACTTTGGTTTACCTATTCTCTGTTGGGTTAGCCAGCAGAAAAGTTAACTAAAGGCACCGCGACACAGGTGAAGACTACTGTTTATTAACATACAAGTCACTTGGCCTTAACAGGCTGGTTCAGTAACAGTTTGGGAATTGTTAAAAGTTTCAATTGGAAAGAAAAAGTCTTCCATTTTCAAAACAGAAGGTAAAACCAGCAAGGAAGGTAAATGGGCATGAAGAGACCAACAGAGACCACTTTGGAAGCACTTGAAAATCCTCAATATAATCAGATGTTCTCTTCTTGATGAAACTCATCTCTCCCATCCTTCCCTTCTCTACAGTTTTTTGCATAGGCATGGTATATTTTGATAGGAGTAGTTCTCACCTTTTCATGCTGCAAGAGAATTCCACACTTACAAGGTTTTGGGGGGACTGAGGAGGAAAAGGAGAAAAATACTGGGAGTGAATGATCATCTTCAGGAAACAGAAAGGCTGGAACTAGCCATAAATCAAACCACTTTGAAAGAACAGCAGGCTTGGGCTGCAGTCACTGCTGCTCCAAAGCATGAATTATTGAGAAGGGACAACGTTTCAAGAGCTGCTCTCAAATGGGTTGGCCCTTGGCAGGCCACACAGCAACTGGCAGGTGCCCATCTCGTTGGGCCATGGCAAAGGGGACAAGACTTCAGAGAGCAGCAGCTCTGTGTAAGCTTCCTTATTGAACAAACGTATTTAAAAGGAGTTATGTGAAGCGCACATTTTTTGTAGTGTAGGCAAAATACCTTGCAACTGAAAGAATAAGCAGTTGAAAGAAGGATAGCGAGTTACAAAATAGAAAGCCATGAGTTGCCTTTTTTGTTAAAACTGACAAAAAGCTAATCTTGCTGCATTTATGTATGATTTTTCAGCACAACTGTGTTTATTGGACCACCATATGCTGCAGATCACTTAAAACACACCGACCTTCTTTAAAAGCCTTAAGGACTTCATTACATCCACTTTGTGTTGCGATCAAATTTAGCAGCTTATTTGTAACAATGAATGTCTTGGCTTAGTTAGAAAATCACAGTTCTTGAAGCAATGAACATTATGTATCACTGAAGTAATGGAAGACTGAAAAAAAACATCCATTATTTTACTTGGAAAACACTTCAACCTGAATGCTGCTTGTGCCATTTAAATTCTTACCTGTGTATTTAAAAAAAAAAACCACCAACAACAAAACCACAGAACACCCTCCCCTCACACACACTGAAAGTACTTACAGCTTTTGTTCTGTTTTTTTCATGTGTTTTTCACGTTTACAGAAGAATTTACAAAGGGCAAATTTGCAGCTAACATAGCGGTGAATCAACTGGCAGTTTACTTGACAGGACAAAGTAAGATCTTTCTTCATATCCAACCACAGTAACAGACATGTGGTATAAGGCAACTTTGATCTTGTTTTCCACTCCATGCATCTTGGGTAGTTTGTAATTCGTATCAGCTTCTGAAGTGCCTTTAATGAAACAAGGAACACGGTGCACAACAAAGGAAAACCTGCACAACACAGCTGAGACTTGAGTGAAAAAAGAGGAAACCCTGTCACCGAACACCAGCTGCTTTTTCACTTCAAATATTTTCAGTAAAACAGCTCAGGTTTTACGGTCAAGAATTTAGATCGTTTCTTATCTCTGTGCTTTCCAAATAAATGCTCCTTGAGAGTTGGTTTGCAAACATGAGCGTGCACAACACCATGCTGTTGGGGGGTGGGGGTGGGGGTGTGATTACCACAGAAGAATTGGGTTTATGCTGTGCCTGCACTTTATCAGCTTTTAAATACTTTAATGGAGCACCAGTTCCCAAGCCACCAAGCTGCCTGACTTGCAGGTAATTTCTCTGCGCGCCAGGTTTAGTTTAGTAGAACACTGCAAAGATTCAATAACTAAGCTTAAGCAAATTCAAGAAATACATGAAAGTTCAGAGCCTTTAGAGAACAGGTATCATCAATCATTTCGCTGTATTAGCGTTTTGCAGACAAGGTAATTTTGCAGGATTTTTTAAAACTCTAACGTGCAACAGCCTTTTTGCTTACCCAGAAGGAAGACTACAAAGCCAAACTGAGGAAACTTCAATGACCAAATCACAAATAAATCATCCAAACCCCATGTTCATAAAACACTAACAAGTTATTCCTGTTTCATCATGATTCCAGTCGTTAAACCAATATGAGTTGAAGTATAGAACTTAATAACAATACATGCTTTGCACAGTTACTGCACCTCTGCACTATGAAGCAGATAAGCATGGATAAAGAAACTAAATTCAACGGCCCTCACCAAAGCCTGTGGAAAATACCCTTCAGCTTCTGGGGGCCCATGGGGACACCCTTATGATGTTTTTTTCAGAGGTTTGGGGAACTCAAGACTGGGAACTTCAGCTGCGGCTCTGCTGCACAAGAGCTGATCTCATCAAGACCTTCAGAAAGTTTCATTAGAGTCTGCAAAACAATTTGCTCGTTAGAGTTTTAAAGACCTCAGGAGTAATTTCTGCACATGTATTTCTTCAATTTCAGGTGACTGAGATTATGCATCATTTAGTATTTGTCAAAACGAATCATTCAGCTGAGCTGTATATCTGCATTGAAGTTTTCTATCCTAATAAAATATTGCATCAAGCTTTATACATTTAAGAAGAAAGTCAACTTTTTAAAAGTGCAAAACGCTCCCACCAAAAAAAAGGACTGTGAATGGTGCTGCACACACCTTTCACATGACAACTGGTAGCTGCTCAGTTTTCTGCCACGATTTAAAAACGTGTTTCAGAATGTTCTGATATGAAATTAACTTTCACTTTGTTTCACAAAGAGCATTTCCGTGCTTTAACACAATCCAAGCACCTGAGTTTTAGAGGTCATTTATTAGATCCCTGTGGCTATTCAGAAAACACGGGAGGAAGGAGGGCTGAGAGAATTCATCTTCACTGGTTGTAAATACAAAACAAAGGAAGGAAAAAACCCCAAACAACCTGATATTCAGCTCCAAGGGAAAAGTTTTTCCTTGGTATGCAATAGGTTAATTTAACAGAGAAGTAGTTCAGTGCAAGGCACATTTTGCTTCCTTTGTATTTTAGCATCAGCTGCTTGAAGGGAAAGATACTTAAGCTCCCTGCTGCATTAATGCTTATGTAGTATAAGAAGACCTCCTTGCATTATCAATCACAGTATTAAATATCTGATATTCAAACCCACAGGGCTCACAACTCAGCATTTTAAACTACAGTTCTGCCTCAAAGACTCACAACAAGCTCTTCCACTCAGCTTCTGATGTCTTTCACAGCTGATGAAGGCTGCGGGTGAAA